>JAJQKJ010001628.1:0-20000 GCA_029574335.1 Rana kukunoris | reverse complement strand
GCAGACAGCAGACAGTGCAGACGCCAGACAGACAGACAGACAGACAGACAGACAGACAGCAGACAGACAGGCAGACGCAGACAGACAGGCAGGCAGACAGACAGACAGGCAGACAGACAGACAGACAGGCAGGCAGACAGACAGGCAGGCAGACAGACGCAGGCAGGCAGACAGACGCACAGGCAGCAGGCAGCAGACGCAGGCAGGCAGACAGACGCAGGCAGGCAGACGCACAGACACAGGCAGGCAGACAGGAGGACAGCACAGGCAGACAGACAGGCAGGACAGACAGACGCAGGCAGGCAGGCAGACAGACAGGACGCAGACAGACAGACACAGACAGACAAGACCAGCCACAGGCAGGACAGACACAGCAGGACAGGCAGGCAGACAGACAGACGCAGGCAGACAGACAGACGCAGGCAGACAGACAGACGCAGGCAGACAGACAGACGCAGGCAGACAGACAGACAGAGCAGGCAGACAGACAGACGCAGCAGACAGACAGACAGGACAGAAAGGAGACAGACAGCGACAGGCAGACAGCAGACAGACAGACAGACAGACAGACGCAGACAGCAGAGGCCGACGCAGGCAGGCAGGCAGGCACTGTCTGCTGCCTGGTCTGCCTGACTGCACTGCTGGCGTCTGCCTGAAGCTGCGCCTGCAGGCTGCGCAGCCTGCCTGCAGCTGGCAGGCAGACCTGACTGCGACTGCAGCAGGCAGACTGGACAGAGACACAGGCAGTCTGCAGACAGACTGCAGGCAGACAGCCAGAGACGCTGCAGCAGACTGCAGAGACGCTGGCAGGCAGACAGACAGGCAGGCAGACGCAGGCAGGCAGACAGACGCGGCAGGCAGACGCAGGCTGGCAGACAGACGCAGGCAGCACGGAAGAGCAGGCAGGCAGACAGACGCAGGCAGACAGACAGACGCAGGCAGACAGACAGACGCAGGCAGACAGACAGACGCAGGCAGACAGACAGACGCAGGCAGGCAGACAGACAGAGACGCACAGACAGACAGACGCAGCAGACAGACAGACGCAGGCAGACAGACAGACGCGCGCAGGGCAGGCAGGAGACGCAGGCAGGGCAGACAGACGCAGGCAGGCAGACAGACGCAGGCAGCAGACAGACGCCAGGCACAGACAGACGCAGGCAGGCAGACAGACGCAGGCAGCAGGCAGACGCAGGCAGACAGGCAGACGCAGGCAGACAGACAGACGCAGGCAGACAGACGCAGGCAGACAGACAGACAGGCAGACAGACGCAGGCAGACGCAGGCAGACAGACAGGCAGGCAGACAGACAGGGCAGCGCAGACGCAGGCAGGCAGGACAGACGCAGACAGACGCAGGCAGGCAGACGAGGCAGCAGACAGCAGGCAGACAGGCAGACGCAGGCAGGCAGACAGACAGCAGGCAGGCAGACAGACGCAGGCAGACAGACAGACGCAGGCGACAGACAGACGCAGGCAGACAGACAGACGCAGGCAGGCAGGCAGACGCAGGCAGCAGGCAGACAGACAGCAGGCAGACAGGACAGACAGGCAGCAGACAGACGCAGGCAGACAGACAGACGCAGGAGACAGACAGACGCAGGCAGACAGACAGGCAGACAGACAGCGCAGCAGAGCAGGCAGGCAGACGCAGGCAGGCAGACGCAGGAGTCAGGCAGACGCAGGCAGGCAGGCAGACAGACGAGCAGGCAGGCAGGCAGACAGGGCAGGCAGCAGGCAGACAGAGGCGCGCAGACAGACAGGCAGGCAGGCAGACAGACGCAGGCAGACAGACAGACGCAGGCAGACAGGAGACGCGGCAGACGCAGGCAGACAGACAGACGCAGACAGACACGAGGAGACAGAACGCGACAGACGCAGACAGACAGACGCAGACAGACAGGAGACAGACAGACAGACAGACGCAGGCAGACAGACAGACGCAGGCAGGCGACAGACAGACGCAGGCAGACAGACAGACGCAGGCAGACAGACAGACGCAGGCAGACGGGCAGACAGGAGACGCAGGCAGGCAGAGGGCAGCAGCAGGCGCAGGCAGACGCCCGCAGACAGACAGGCAGGCAGACAGACAGGCAGACAGACAGACGCAGGCAGACGCAGGCAGGCAGACAGACGCAGGCAGGCAGACAGACGCAGGCAGGCAGGCAGGCAGACGCAGGCAGGCAGACGCAGGCAGGCAGGCAGGCAGGCAGACGCAGGCAGGCAGGCAGACGCAGGCAGACAGACAGACGCAGGCAGACAGACAGACGCAGGCAGGCAGACAGACGCGCAGGCAGACAGACAGACGCGCAGGCAGACAGACAGACGCGCAGGCAGACAGACAGACAGAAAGGCAGGCAGACAGACAGGCAGGCAGACAGACAGGCAGGCAGACGCAGGCAGACGCAGGCAGGCAGACGCAGGCAGACGCAGGCAGGCAGACAGAGACGCAGGCAGGCAGACAGACAGAGACGCAGGCAGGCAGACAGACAGACAGAGACGCAGGCAGGCAGACAGACAGAGACGCAGGCAGGCAGACAGACAGAGACGCAGGCAGGCAGACAGACAGAGACGCAGGCAGGCAGACAGACAGAGACGCAGGCAGGCAGACAGACAGAGACGCAGGCAGGCAGACAGACAGACAGGCAGACAGACGCAGGCAGGCAGACAGACGCAGGAAGGCAGACAGACGCAGGAAGGCAGACAGACGCAGGCAGGCAGACAGACGCAGGCAGGCAGACAGACGCAGGCAGACAGAGACGCAGACAGACGCGCAGGCAGACAGACAGACGCGCAGACAGGCAGACAGACAGGCAGGCAGGCAGACAGACGCAGGCAGGCAGACAGACAGAGACGCAGGCAGACAGAGACGCAGACAGACGCGCAGGCAGACAGACAGACGCGCAGACAGGCAGGCAGACAGGCACGCAGGCAGGCAGACAGACGCAGGCAGGCAGACAGACGCAGGCAGGCAGACAGACGCAGGCAGACAGACGCAGGCAGACAGACAGACGCAGGCAGGCAGGCAGACGCAGGCAGGCAGGCAGACGCAGGCAGACAGACAGACGCAGGCAGACAGACAGGCAGACAGACAGGCAGACAGACGCGCAGACAGACAGACAGACAGGCAGGCAGACAGACAGACAGGCAGGCAGACAGACAGACAGGCAGGCAGACGCAGGCAGGCAGACGCAGGCAGACGCAGGCAGGCAGACAGACGCAGGCAGGCAGGCAGACGCAGGCAGGCAGACGCAGACAGACAGGCAGGCAGGCAGACAGACGCAGGCAGACAGACAGACGCAGGCAGACAGACAGACGCAGGCAGACAGACAGACGCAGGCAGACAGACAGACGCAGGCAGACAGACAGACGCAGGCAGACAGACAGACGCAGGCAGACAGACAGACGCAGGCAGACAGACAGACGCAGGCAGACAGACAGACGCAGGCAGACAGACAGGCAGGCAGACAGACAGGCAGGCAGACAGACGCAGGCAGGCAGACAGACGCAGACAGCAGGCAGGCAGACAGCAGACAGGGCAGACAGCAGGCAGGCAGGCAGGCAGACGCAGGCAGGCAGGCAGGCAGCAGACGCAGGCAGGCAGGCAGACGCAGGCAGGCAGACGCAGGCAGGCAGAGACGCAGGCAGACAGAGACGCAGGCAGACAGAGACGCAGGCAGACAGACACGCAGGCAGACAGACACGCAGGCAGACAGACACGCAGGCAGACAGACACGCAGGCAGACGCAGACAGACAGACAGACGCAGACAGACAGACGCAGACAGACAGACAGACAGACGCAGGCAGACAGACAGACGGACAGACGCAGGCAGACGAACAGACGCAGGCAGACGGACAGACGCAGGCAGACGGACAGACGCAGGCAGACGGGCAGACGCAGGCAGGCAGACGCAGGCAGACAGACAGACGCAGGCAGACAGACAGACGCAGGCAGACGGGCAGACGCAGGCAGGCAGACAGACGCAGGCAGACAACAGACGCAGGCAGACAGGCAGACGCAGGCAGGCAGACGCAGGCAGGCAGACGCAGGCAGGCAGACGCAGGCAGGCAGACGCAGGCAGGCAGACGCAGGCAGACAGACGCAGGCAGGCAGACGCAGGCAGACAGACAGACGCAGGCAGACAGACGCAGGCAGGCAGACAGACGCAGGCAGGCAGGCAGACAGGCAGACAGACAGGCAGGCAGACAGACAGACGCAGGCAGGCAGACAGACGCAGGCAGGCAGGCAGACGCAGGCAGGCAGACGCAGGCAGGCAGACAGACGCAGGCAGGCAGACAGACGCAGGCAGGCAGACAGACAGACGCAGGCAGGCAGACAGACAGAGACGCAGGCAGACAGAGACGCACAGACAGGCAGACAGACAGGCAGGCAGACAGACAGACAGGCAGGCAGACAGACAGACAGACGCAGGCAGGCAGGCAGACGCAGGCAGGCAGACAGACGCAGGCAGGCAGACAGACAGACAGGCACGCAGGCAGGCAGACAGACGCAGGCAGATGCAGGCAGACAGACAGACAGACGCAGACAGACAGAGACGCAGGCAGACAGACAGACGCGCAGACAGACAGACAGACGCGCAGACAGGCAGACAGGCAGGCAGACAGACAGACAGACGCAGGCAGGCAGACAGACGCAGGCAGGCAGACGCAGGCAGGCAGACAGACGCAGGCAGGCAGACAGACAGACAGACGCAGGCAGGCAGACAGACAGACGCAGGCAGGCAGACAGACGCAGGCAGGCAGACAGACAGACGCAGGCAGGCAGGACAGACGCAGGCAGGACAGACGCAGGCAGACAGACGCAGGCAGACAGACAGACGCAGGCAGACAGAGGCAGGCAGACAGGAGACGCAGGCAGGCAGACAGACGCAGGCAGGCAGACAGACGCAGGCAGGCAGACAGACGCAGGCAGGCAGACGCAGGCAGGCAGACAGACGCAGGCAGGCAGACGCAGGCAGGCAGACGCAGGCAGAGAGGCAGACCAGAGCCGCGCAGACAGACAGACAGACGCAGGCAGACAGACAGACGCAGGCAGACAGACAGACGCAGACAGCAGAAGAAGAGCAGGCAGACAGACAGAGCAGGCAGACAGACAGACGCAGGCAGACAGCAGAGGCAGGCAGACAAGGCGCAGGCAGCAGCACGCAGGCAGGCAGACGCAGGCAGGCAGCAGACGCAGGCAGGCAGGCAGAGGCAGGCAGGCAGGCAGACGCAGGCACGCAGCAGACAGCAGACGCAGCAGCAGACGCAGACGCAGCACGCAGGCAGACAGACGCAGGCAGGCAGCACAGACAGACGCAGGCAGGCAGACAGACAGACGCAGGCAGACAGCAGACAGACGCAGGCAGGCAGACAGACGCAGGCAGGGGGGAAGACAGACGCAGGCAGGCAGACAGACGCAGGCAGGCAGACAGACGCAGGCAGGCAGGCAGGCAGACGCAGGCAGGCAGACGCAGACGCAGGCAGGCAGGCAGCAGACGCAGGCAGACAGACGCAGGCAGGCAGACAGACGCAGGCAGGCAGACAGACGCAGGCAGGCAGACGCAGGCAGGCAGACAGACGCAGGCAGGCAGACAGACGCAGGCAGGCAGACAGACGCAGGCAGGCAGACAGACGCAGGCAGGCAGACAGACGCAGGCAGGCAGACAGACGCAGGCAGGCAGACAGACGCAGGCAGGCAGACAGACGCAGGCAGGCAGACAGACAGGCAGGCAGGCAGACGCAGGCAGGACAGCAGGCAGGCAGACAGACGCAGGCAGGCAGGCAGACAGACGCAGGCAGGCAGACAGACGCAGGCAGGCAGACAGACGCAGGCAGGCAGACGCAGGCAGGCAGGCAGACGCAGGCAGACAGAGACGCAGGCAGACAGAGACGCAGGCAGACAGAGACGCAGGCAGACAGACAGACAGACGCAGGCAGGCAGCAGACAGGCAGACAGACAGACGCAGGCAGACAGACAGACGCAGGCAGACAGACAGACAGGGCAGGCAGACAGACAGACGCAGGCAGACAGACAGACGCAGGCAGACAGACAGACGCAGGCAGACAGACAGACGCAGGCAGACAGACAGACGCAGGCAGACAGACAGACGCAGGCAGACAGACAGACGCAGGCAGACAGACAGACGCAGGCAGACAGACAGACGCAGGCAGACAGACAGACGCAGGCAGGCAGACAGACGCAGGCAGGCAGACGCATGCAGGCAGGCAGACGCAGGCAGACAGAGACGCAGACAGACGCAGACAGACAGACAGACGCAGACAGACAGACAGACGCAGGCAGACAGACAGACGCAGGCAGACAGACAGACGCAGGCAGACAGACAGACGCGGGCAGACGCAGGCAGGCAGACGCAGGCAGGCAGACGCAGGCAGGCAGGCAGACGCAGGCAGGCAGGCAGACGCAGGCAGGCAGGCAGACGCAGGCAGGCAGACAGACGCAGGCAGGCAGACAGACGCAGGCAGGCAGACAGACGCAGGCAGGCAGACAGACGCAGGCAGGCAGACGCAGGCAGGCAGGCAGACAGACGCACAGGCAGGCAGACAGACGCACAGGCAGGCAGACAGACGCACAGGCAGGCAGACAGACGCACAGGCAGGCAGACAGACGCACAGGCAGGCAGACAGACGCACAGGCAGGCAGACAGACGCACAGGCAGGCAGACAGACGCACAGGCAGGCAGACAGACGCACAGGCAGACAGACAGACGCACAGGCAGACAGACAGACGCACAGGCAGACAGACGCACAGGCAGGCAGACAGACGCACAGGCAGGCAGACAGACGCACAGGCAGGCAGACAGACGCAGGCAGGCAGACAGACGCAGGCAGGCAGACAGACGCAGGCAGGCAGACAGACGCAGGCAGGCAGGCAGGCAGACGCACAGGCAGGCAGACAGACGCACAGGCAGGCAGACAGACGCACAGGCAGGCAGACAGACGCACAGGCAGGCAGACAGACGCACAGGCAGGCAGACAGACGCACAGGCAGGCAGACAGACGCACAGGCAGGCAGACAGACGCAGGCAGGCAGACAGACGCAGGCAGAGACAGGCAGGCAGACAGACGCACAGGCAGGCAGACAGACGCACAGGCAGGCAGACAGACGCACAGGCAGGCAGACAGACGCACAGGCAGGCAGACAGACGCACAGGCAGGCAGACAGACGCAGGCAGACGCAGGCAGACAGACAGACGCAGACAGACGCAGGCAGACAGAGACGCAGGCAGGCAGAGACGCAGGCAGGCAGAGACGCAGGCAGGCAGAGACGCAGGCAGACAGACAGAGACGCAGGCAGGCAGACAGAGACGCAGGCAGGCAGACAGACAGAGACGCAGGCAGGCAGACAGACAGAGACGCAGGCAGGCAGACAGACAGACGCAGGCAGGCAGACAGACAGACGCAGGCAGGCACACAGACAGAGACGCAGGCAGGCACACAGACAGAGACGCAGGCAGGCACACAGACAGAGACGCAGGCAGGCACACAGACAGAGACGCAGGCAGGCACACAGAGAGACAGAGACGCAGGCAGGCACACAGACAGAGACGCAGACAGCAGGCACACAGACAGAGACGCAGGCAGCACACAGACAGAGACGCAGGCAGGCACACAGACAGAGACGCAGGCAGGCACACAGACAGACAGAGCACACGCAGGCAGGCAGCACACAGACAGAGACGCAGGCAGGCACACAGACAGAGACGCAGGCAGGCACACAGACAGAGACGCAGACAGCAGGCAGCAGACAGACAGACGCAGGCAGGCAGACAGAGACGCAGGCAGGCAGACAGACGCAGGCAGGCAGACAGAGACGCAGGCAGGCAGACAGAGAGACGCAGGCAGGCAGACAGACAGACGCAGGCAGACAGACAGAGGCAGACAGAGAGACAGACGCAGGCAGACAGACAGAGGCAGGCAGAAGGCAGACAGACAGACGCAGGCAGACAGACAGACGCAGGCAGACAGACAGACGCAGACAGCAGACAGACAGACAGGCAGGCAGACAGACGCAGACAGACAGAGACGCAGACAGACAGACGCAGGCAGGCAGACAGAGAGAGGCAGGCGCAGGCAGGCAGGAGACAGACGCGCAGGCAGGCAGACAGACGCGCAGGCAGACAGACAGACGCGCAGGCAGACAGACAGACAGAAAGGCAGGCAGACAGACAGGCAGGCAGACAGGCAGACGCAGGCAGGCAGACGCAGGCAGGCAGACGCAGGCAGGCAGACGCAGGCAGACGCAGGCAGGCAGACAGAGACGCAGGCAGGCAGACAGACAGAGACGCAGGCAGGCAGACAGACAGACAGAGACGCAGGCAGGCAGACAGACAGAGACGCAGGCAGGCAGACAGACAGAGACGCAGGCAGGCAGACAGACAGAGACGCAGGCAGGCAGACAGACAGAGACGCAGGCAGGCAGACAGACAGAGACGCAGGCAGGCAGACAGACAGAGACGCAGGCAGGCAGACAGACAGAGACGCAGGCAGGCAGACAGACAGAGACGCAGGCAGGCAGACAGACAGAGACGCAGGCAGGCAGACAGACACGCAGGCAGGCAGGCAGACAGACACGCAGGCAGGCAGGCAGACAGACACGCAGGCAGGCACACAGACAGACGCAGGCAGGCACACAGACAGACGCAGGCAGGCACACAGACAGAGACGCAGGCAGGCACACAGACAGAGACGCAGGCAGGCACACAGACAGAGACGCAGGCAGGCACACAGACAGAGACGCAGGCAGGCACACAGACAGAGACGCAGGCAGGCACACAGACAGAGACGCAGGCAGGCACACAGACAGAGACGCAGGCAGGCACACAGACAGAGACGCAGGCAGGCACACAGACAGAGACGCAGGCAGGCAGACAGACAGAGACGCAGGCAGGCACACAGACAGAGACGCAGGCAGGCAGGCAGACAGAGACGCAGGCAGGCACACAGACAGAGACGCAGGCAGGCAGGCAGACAGAGACGCAGGCAGGCAGGCAGACACGCAGGCAGGCAGGCAGGCAGACACGCAGGCAGGCAGGCAGACAGAGACGCAGGCAGGCAGACAGAGACGCAGGCAGGCAGACAGACGCAGGCAGGCAGACAGACGCAGGCAGGCAGACAGAGACGCAGGCAGACAGAGACGCAGGCAGACAGAGACGCAGGCAGACAGAGACGCAGGCAGGCAGACAGACACAGGCAGGCAGACACAGACACATACACAGATAGAGACACACACAGCTTTAGTCTTGCAAACACCAAACCTAAAAAACACCCAAGGTCCTTAAGTGGTTGAAGCTGCTGCATTACGTATCTGAAACATTGGAACAGGCATTGATCATGACAGACTAAATGTAATTTTGGCTGAGTGCCTGCCAGTTAGTAAACCAGGCAGGTTTGGTTCCTTGGCATAGCACCATCAGCCATATAGATGGTAGACTAGTGGAGTGCAGCACACAGTGATGTAGGAAAACTTCTTGGACACAAGGAACAATAGATCTACAGTGAGCCCATCATTCAGCACATTTCCATGATACATTAAAGACAACACTGCATACAAGTTGGATAGAAAGATATATATAGTCAGCCAAGTCAAATCCTTACAAAATGTTCAGGATGTGGTCACTTGCTGGATATACCAGCTTGAAAAATACTTACTGTTTAGAAGACATTGAATGGACCTCAATTGCAGCAACAAGATGGTGAATTCAGAGTCCTTTGCAGGATGCAAATCACTCTAGACCTGGTGACACACACAGGTTTGTCATCCACTCAAAACCAGCATGGGGCCACATGGCCATCTACAGTTTGTGGATTTCTCAAGACAGGAAAAAGGCTGATGAAAAGCACAGGTTGGTTATCAGCAGCAGGCCTGTGCTGACACACGCACAAAACCATCTCCCCACCCACCTGCAACATAGGGGGGCTATTTCCAAATGCAGCGTCTGACTGAACAGAGCCCTTTATATAGGCTTTCAGGCAATTACTTCCATTACATCACTTCCTGCCTAGACATGGTCATGTTAACCCCATGGGGGAATTCCGACTGCTGTAAAAGGAAAGTGTTTTTACACTGCTGCCATCTTGTGGCAGTATATGATTATTGTAGTTCATAGTATATCATCATTGATATAAAAGGTAAATAAACACTCACAAATTTACATTATATGTGTTTAATCACATCTATTGAATTCAATAGTAGTTGTATTAAAATGTGAATTTATAACCGTATACAGATAGATACATTTGTACAAACTGAGGCTTGGTATGATATTTTGACAGTCGATCAATTTGGTGGAGATCAACTTATGGAGTCAGGAATACCTGTAAATTCAGCTCAGTGTTTAATCCATTCGGCGAGAGCGTCCCCAGCCGGAAAATCCACTCCTTTTACTTTTGAAGGCGTACCAAGTCAAAGCACCTCTTCTTACTGGAACCTGGGCATAGAACCCCTTAATTTTGAGTCCATTTGGGTTCCTGTTGTGATATTTTGAGAAGTGTTCTTCTATGGGGGTATCGTCACCTGGGGGAATGAATACTTTAGAGATGTTCCCCCATGCGGACCTTTAAGGGACACTTTGTTTTACCTACGTACAGTTTATGACAGGGACATTCCAGTATTGCAGTTACTGAAATGTATAATTTCATACACCTTTCTTCCTGTAGCATCTGTAAAGGAGTCAGATCTATCTTCAAATCCACAAATGTAGCATTAGGGCCAATTATAGGGACATGCCTGTGGGAAATGCCACATTTGTGGATTTGGAGGTAGATCTGACTCCTTTACAGATGCAACAGGAGGAAAGGTATATCAAATTAAACATTTCATTAACCACTTGCCTACCGCGCTATAGCGAAAATACTGCTACAGCGCGGTCGAGTAGTTTTGACACGACGTCCCTGGGACGTCGTCCTTCACTTTCGCGATTGCGCGTCCCCTGGGACGTGCTCGCGAAAGTGTCCGTGAAGACCCGGCGCATCACGGATCACGGTAAATTGCCGCTGATAGAAGCCGTTTACCACGTGATCGCGCCGTCAAATGACGGCGCGATCACTTGTAAACAAACCGGCGTCATTTGATGACGCCGTTTCCTCCCTCTGCTCTCTGTACCGTTCGGTACAGTGTGCGAGGAGAGGGGGGGGGAGCGGGGTGTCAGCAGCTGAGCTGTGGCTGGATCTGTGACAAATGCAGTCACAGATCCAGCCATCCCTCAAAACATCCCAGCTCTGCAATCCCCCAGTACCTTGTAATCCCCCAGTACCCTGCATTACCCCAGTACCCCACAATACCCCAGTACCCCAGTACTCTGCAATGCCCCAGTACCCCAATACGCTGCAATACCCCAGTACCCCAATACTCTGCAATACCCCAGTACCCCAATACTCTGCAATACCCCAGTACCCCAATACTCTGCAATACCCCAGTACCCCAATACTCTGCAGTACCCCAATACTCTGCAGTACCCCAATACTCGGCAATACCCCAGTACCCCAATACTCTGCAGTACTCCAGTACCCCAATACTCTGCAGTACTCCAGTACCCCAATACTCTGCAGTACTCCAGTACCCCAATACCTCAGTACCCCAATACCGCAATACCCTGTGCGATACCCTGAAATACCCAAATACTCTGCAATACCCAAATACTCTGCAATACCCAAATACTATCGCCTATGGGGATTTTTAGGTAGCGAAGTTTGGCACCATTCCATGAGTGTGTGCAATTTTGAAGTGTGACATGTTGGGTATCTATTTACTCGGCGTAACTTCATCTTTCACATTATGAAAAAAAATTGGGCTAACTTTACTGTTTTTTTGTTTTTTTTTAGCACAAAACAGTTTTTTTTTAAAAACACGCGTTCAAAAAATTTCTACGAAAATACCGTGCGAGATAAAAAGTTGTAACGCCCGCAATTGTATTCTCTAGGGTCTTTGATAAAAAAAACATATATAATGTTTTGGGGTTCTATGTAATTTTCTAGCAAATAAATGATGATTTTTCCATGTAGGAGAGAAATGTCAGAATTGGTCTGGGTGTTCCAGAACGCCTGATGGCGCTCCCTGCATGTTGGGCCTCTGTATGTGGCCACGCGGTGTAAAAGTCTCACACATGGGGTATCGCCATACTCGGGAGGAATAGCAGAATGTGTTTTGGGGTGTAATTTGTGGTATGCATATGCTGTGTGTGAGAAATAACCTGCTAATATGACAGAAACAAGATTTTTTTTTACAGAATTTTCAGTCGTTTTTCTTTTATAGCGCAAAAAATAAAAAACCCAGAGGTGATCAAATACCACCAAAAGAAAGCTCTATTTGTGTGAAAAAAAGGACACACATTTCAAATGGGTAGAATGTTGTATGACTGAGTAATTGTCATTCAAATTGTGAGAGTGGTTAAAGAGGGGGTTCACCCTTAAAAAAAAAAAAAAAATCTTTGTCTCCACTGACATTCAGCATACTAGCGTGAGCTACAGTATGCCTTGATTTTTTTTTTTGTGCTGTACTTACAGTTTAATCCGTTTTTTTCGTTTTAGACTCCGGGCAGGAAATAGGCGTTCCTATCAAGAGGGGAACATGATTGACGGCCGGCTATGGCGCGTCACGCGTTCCGAAAATAGCCGGAGAAGGACTCGGCTCTTCAGGGCGCCTGCGCACAGACTAGGAGCTGACTGCGCCGGCGCCGTGAAGAGCCGAGTCCTACACGGGCGCCTGCGCAGTCAGCTCCTAGTCTGTGCGCAGGAGCGGTGAAGAGCCGAGTCTACTCCGGCTATTTTCGAAACGCGTGACGCGCCATAGCCGGCCGTCAATCATGTTCTCCTCTTAATAGGAACACCTATTACCCCGCAGTAGCCTGAAACAAACAAATAGATTTATCTGTAAGTACAGCGCAAAAAAATTAAATATAGGCATACTGTAGCTGACGCTAATATGCAGGATGGCATGGTACATAGTTGTTTTTTAGGGTGAACCTCCGCTATAACTGCAATACTGGAATGTCCCTGTCATAAATCGTACATAGTCAAAACAAAGTGTCCCTTAAAGGTCCGCATGGGGGAACATCTCTCGAGTATTCGTTCCTCCAGATGACGATACCCCCATAGGAGAACACTTCTCAAAATATCACAACAGGAATCCAAACAGACTCAAAATTAAAGAGTTCTACGCCCAGGTTCCAGTAAGAAGAGGCGACTTTGACTTGGTACACCTTCAAAAAGAAAAGGAATGCTTTTTTTCCGGCAGGGGACCCTGAGCTGAATTTACAGGTATTCCTGACTCAAGTTGTAAGTTATCTCCACCAAATTGATCGGCTGTCAAAATATCATACCAAGCCTCAGTTTGTACAAATGTATCTATCTGTATACAGTTTTACATTTACATTTTACTACAGCTACTATTGAATTCAATAGATGTGATTAAACACATATAATGTCAATGATCATATACTATGAACTACAAAAAATATCATATACAGCCACAAGATGGCAGCAGTGTAAAAACACTTTTCCCTTACAGCAGTCTGAATTCCCCTATTGGGTTAAAATGACCATGTCTAGACAGGAAGTGATGTCACTCTGAATGCTTATATAAAGGAGGGTTTTTTCAGGCAAACATGTCATTTGGAAGAATCCCCATGTTGTGAGTGAGTGGGAGGGGAAAAATGTTGGTTTGTGCGCATGCTTGCTGGACAGTGCCACTAGCCAATCTGGGCTTTTCATTGTCCTTTAGCCTTTATTCTGTCACTGGAAATCTACAAATCTATGAAGTAGATGGCCATGCGGCCCCATGCTGTATTTGAGTGGATGATACCCTATGTGTGTCACTAGGAATACAGGGATTTGCATCCTGCAAAGGCCTCTGGATTCACTACCTTGTTGCTGCAGTTGAGGATCAATTCAATATTGTCTAAACAGTGAGTCTTTTTTAAGCTGGCATATCCAACAAGTGACCACATCCTGAACACTTTTTGAGGCTTTGTGATTTGATTCAGCTGACTATCTTTCTATCTAACTTATAGGCAGTGTTGTCTTTAATGTTTCATAGAAACATGGTGCTGAATGATGGGCTCACTGTGGATCTATTGTTCCTCCTTGACTCCAGTTGCTTTTCTACATCACTGTGCTGTGCTCTAATCTACCATATTTAGGACTGATAGTGCTCTATCAAGAGACCAAACTTGCCTTGTTCACTAACTGGAAGGGATACCCTCCAGTCAATATTGCGTTGTCTGTGATTAATGCCTTTTTCAATGCTTTAGATACCAAGGGCATCTGGAGGTACATGATTAAGCACAATACTAATGTAGCACCCTCTACCATAGCTAGGTGCTGGGTAGGATCTTCTGTGAGGTAGAACTGTCAGTGTGGTTACATTTAGGCAGGCCTATGCTGCATGCTTGGCCTGCTTTTTTTTGAGCTGGGGGCAGGGAGTGGTTAGTGTAGCAGTGGGTGTGATCACCTGTGCTTCAGTACTTGGGTTCCTGCCCTGCTTCCAGGTAGATTGTTCTGGAAGATGGGCAGGGCCAGGAGCTGAAGTGACAGGTAGCTCATGTGTAAAGCCCTGACCCATCTCCACTTGGTATTGGCAGGGGGCAGGCCTCTCATATAAGCTGAGGTAACAGCTCACTGGGGAGAAGTTGTCAGCCAATGTATGTTGAGTATAAGGTCCTAGATAGCAGGTGCCCCGTCTGGGAGGGCTGTGAGGCCCAGTGGAGGAGCTGAGAGCTGGGAGGGAGCTGTATCCTTACATGGTCATGGAAAAGGTCTCCTGGAACAGAGGGGCTGGAGAAGCAATTGGAACGGATATCTGCTTAAAGTTCTCCTCTATGGACTCAGGGCAGGTGAAGGTTGTGAGTGTTATGGAAGAGTCATGGCAGGGGAGCTAGGTTTGAGGCCAGAGGAAAGACAAGGATTTGTGTCAATATGATGTGGCCTGCAGGCGCATGATTTGCAGGCTGGACTAGCTGGGATCGGTAGTCCAAGTTAATGCTGCTAAATGACTGGGCTTCTGTGGATGGGTACTGCAGACCTCTGGCCTAGTAACTACACAGTCAACTACAACCCAGTACAATTAATTACAGCCAGCAAGCTGGGATTATTTAGAGTGAGCCCTCTTTTTGTCATAATGAAGATGGGACAGGGACTAATGGGTTATAGTGGAAGCATGTGCAGGAGGGAGGAAAGTCCTGGGAGTAACAGTCTGCAGGGGTGATGCAGGAGAAGATACTGTAACTTGACGACCAATCGATTGACGACCAATCGATTGACGACCAATCGATTGACGACCAATCGATTGACGACCAATCGATTGACGACCAATCGATTGACGACCAATCGATTGACGACCAATCGATTGACGACCAATCGATTGACGACCAACGATTGACCAATCGATTGACGACCAATCGATTGACGACCAATCGATTGACGACCAATCGATTGACGACCAATCGATTGACGACCAATCGATTGACGACCAATCGATTGACGACCAATCGATTGACGACCAATCGATTGACGACCAATCGATTGACGACCAATCGATTGACGACCAATCGATTGACGACCAATCGATTGACGACCAATCGATTGACGACCAATCGATTGACGACCAATCGATTGACGACCAATCGATTGACGACCAATCGATTGACGACCAATCGATTGACGACCAATCGCTAAAATTAGCCCTTTGTAGTACAAATTGGAACAAATTATTTACAGCAATTTGCTCTCAGTAAAACATTAACCCCTTGCAGTAGCGATTTGCTCCTTTTGTACGATAAAGGGCTAATTTTAGTTTTTTTTTTAACCCCCATTATGTTACTAAGTGTCTTTGGCCTGGTTCACACTATGCATTTTTGCAGAAACTCACTATAGTTCATTTACCATGGTTTCCTATGGGACATGTTTACATCTATGGATTTCAGCTGCTGCGTTATTTGGAAAGGGTCAAGGACTTTTTTTCAACGCAAAACGGTGCTTTTATTGGTTCAATAGATTTCAATAGAGAAGCTGCAGAAAAGCATGAAGTGCTGTTAGAAGCAATTTGTGCTTTTTAATCTGCCCAACAAATTGGCCAAAAAAGCAAATCGCGGCAAAATCACTTGCGCAAAAATAAAACGCACAGCAAAACACACTGCAGAAACAGATAAAAAGCAAACTGCATGGTGTGTACCGAGCCTCATGCTGGGCACACTGATCAATTTTCAGACTAGAATATTCATATGAAAAATCTTTGTACATTTGCTGAAGGAAGGGATGTTTGAAATTTTCACTTGCTTTTAACATTCTGTTTTAAAATGAATGTAATTTCTGAATGAAAACATACGGTCTGAAAAATCCTTATACTTTAATAGTATATATACAGTATATCTGATCTGCCAGTTATTCTCAGTAGATTAGAGATTTCCCCCCAACCATAGAATAGATTGTATTTACCACTGCATGGAGATATTTAACCACTTCCCTACGGCCGTACGACTATGCGGCCGCAGGGTGGTGCTAAATCTCCTCTTCTCTCAATCCAGTGTGAAAGCCCGAGGGCTTTCACACTGGAGCATTGCCCTGGCAGGCCCCTTAAAGACCTTCCAGCCGCATCTTTGAGGCGCTGTAGAAGCGGTGTATATACCACTCCTAAAGCGCCCTTGCCCATTGAAATCAATGGGCAGTGCCGCCGAACCATTTTCCCCTTTTTCGGCCACTAGCAGGGCTTAAAAGCACCCTGCTAGCGGCCAAAGAGCGTCACAAATAAGACAGTAAAGCGCCACTAAAAATGGTATCGCGTTACCGCCTCAATGTGAAAGTAGCCTTAGGGCTCATCAATTCCTAATGGCTCAACCTGTTCAAATTCTTAAATTCTTTCAGTGAAACTGTTGGGTATTTAGCAGCCCAGGGTCCTGACCCAGAGGAGCTTGCCCCTAGAGAAGGAACATCCTCCCAGGAGAGCTTCTCTGGAGGGGGACCGAGTGCGCTCCTCCCACCCTCAGTCACTCCCTCTTGCTCAGGTAGAGGAAGAGGGGGATGTGGAGGATAGAAAGCAGGTCAGGTCAAGCCACAGTTCAGATGGGGGAGATGGATCCAGACCATTTAGGTGAGACTCGGGATGCAAGGTTAACCACTTAAGGACCCCTTCACACTGATATACATTAGCAGAATGGCATGGCTGGGCACAACCACGTACCTGTACGTGTCTCTTTAAGGCCTAGCCGTGGGGTTGCAAGCGGGAAGCTCCGTGACTGCGCACCCGATCTCCGCCGGTGTCCCACGATCGGTAAACGGAGCTGAAGAACTGAGAGGTGTGTGTAAACACACCTTCCCTGTTCTTTATTGTGGCAATGTCAATGATTGTCTGTTCCCTGATATAGGGAAAGACGATCACTGACGTCACACGTCCAGCCTTGTCCCCCTACAGTTAAACACATGAGGCCACACTTAACCCCTTCAGCGCCCCCTAGTTGTTAACTTATAAACTGCAATTGTAATTTTCACAGTAATCAGTTTTTCTATAGCACTTTTTGCTGCGAAAATGACAATGGTCCTAAAAATGTGTCAAAATTGTCCGATGTGTCCGCCGTAATGTCTCCTATTTTGTAAATGCTATAAATTTTGCGCAAACCAATTAATAAATGCTTACTGCGATGTTTTTTTTTTACCGAAGTTATGTAGAATACACATCGGCCTAAAATATTATATATTTTTGGGGAAAATTTATTATAGCAAAAAGTAAAATATTGCATTTTTTTTCAAAATTGTCACACTAATTTTGTTTAAAGCACACAAACCACAGAGCTGATCAAATATCACCAAAAGAAAGCTGTTTGTGGGGAAAAAAGGACGCCAATTTTGTTTGGGAGCCAAGTGGCATGACCGCAATTTTCAGTTGGTGATAGTGCTTTTTCAGTGTAAAAAAAAATAAATAAAAATTTAAAGCGTCCCGACGAGTTCGCCCGCATGTGAAAACGGTGTTCAAACTACACAAGTGAGGTATCACTGCGATCGCTAGAGAGCAGTAATTCTAGCCCTAGACCTCCGCTATAGCTCAAAAGATGCAACCGAAATTATTTTTTAAACGTCGCCTATCAAGGTTTTTAAGGGTTATGCCCCGTACACAAGATCACTTTATGTGATGAAAAAAACAAAGTTTTCTGTGAAGTAAAAAACAAAGTTTTTGAAACTTCACTTTTCAAAGACTATGTTACATACATACTCACAAAAAGCGAGGTTACGTTCATCACTCTTTTCCATTGAAGCTCACTTCATAACTAGCTTCTGGGCATGCGCGGGTTGAAAAACGTCATTTTAAACAACGTTTTTTGCAACACACGGTGACTTTTTGTGAAACAAAAAATGACGTATTGAAAAACGACACATAAAATTGAAGCATGCTTCAATTTTTTTTTTGTCTTTTACAAGACCTAAAACAATGTTTTCCCCCCCACACGGTCAATGAAATTTACTTTTTTTAAAACGTCATTTTTTTCATCACATAAAGTGATCGTGTGTACACTGCATAAAAGTTTGACGCCATGCCACGAGCGGGTGCAATTTTTAAGCGTGACATGTTGGGTCTTATTTTTATATTCGAAAAAACATCTCCAAAGAGGCAGGATGCCCTCCAGGGGTCAGCTTAAGGGCACACCAACTGCATTACAGTGCACATCTACGCTTGTGCATGGCACTGCTGTGTCTGAATGGTACAGCGAAAGTTCTTTGGTGTGGGCCTTTTTTGAAACATGTCCATCAGATCGGACCTTTGCTATTTGCAACGTATGTCGCAAGCGTATCTCGCGTGGCCAAAACATCACCCGCCTGGGTACCACATGCTTGTCAAGACATGTCGACCTGCCATGCAGCTCGTTGGCAAGCACACCAGAAATATCCACACCAAAGCGTACCTCCCCTTGCCCTTCTGGGACCTCCAACCCCACTAGACCCCCAGTCCTCTCTGAAGCCTGCAGTGAAGGTGTAGAAATAGGTGTCACAAGCTAGTAGTAGTAGTACATGTGGGCAATCTGATAGTACCAGACAAATTTCCCTGCCCCAGCTGCTGAAGCGCTGAAAGAAGTACTCTCCCAGCCTTCCACATGCCCAGTGGTTGAATACTAGCTTGGCGAAATTGCTAGCACTTCAACTGCTGCCTTTTCAGTTGGTAAATTCTGCCCCCTTCCGTGAGTTTGTGGAATGTGCAGTACCTCAGTGGCAAGTACCCAAACGCCACTTTCTTACGGAAGGCGATTCCGGCTCTCTACCGGCATGTGGAAGGCAATGTATATGCCTCGCTGGACAGGGCGGTCGGTGGTAAGGTGCATCTTACACTGACTCATGGGCCAGCAGGCATGGACAGGGACGTTGCCTGTCTTTTATGGCGCATTGGGTGACTCTGCTGGCAGCTGGGAAGGATGCAGGGCAAGGTACAGTAGTTTTCGAGGTTGTTCTGCCACCATGGCTCCAAAGCACAACTACTGGTTGGGACACACCTCTCTCCTCCCCCCTCCTTCCTCTGTGGCCTCTTCCTGTGGTGACGTTTTTTCTGAACCAGCCGTGCTCCGTAGGCGTATGAGGGGGCTATGCAGGCATGCAGGCCGAGATGCCATGCGGTGCTAGAGCTGGTGTGCGTGGGAGACCGGAGCCACACTGGGGAAGAGGTTTTGTCAGCTCTGCAGGGTCAGGCTCAGAGGTGATTGACGCCATGCCAGCTGAAGCCTGGAATGGTGGTCAGTGATAATGGCACCAACCTCCTCTCTGCCCTGGCGACAGGGAAAACTCACCCATGTGCCTGTTTTGCGCGAATGTCCTGAATTTTGGTGGTTGCAGCGGTTCTTGGGCAGGTACCCGGGTTACAGATGTCCTGAAGCAGGCCAGGAAAGTCTGCATTTCCGGAGGTCAAATGCCACTGCTCAGTTGACGGAGGTGCTTGGGCAGGTTGTATCCCTGTGGGAGGTCTAATCTGTGACATGCCCACCAGATGGAACTCTACGTTGGCCATG
>JAJQKJ010002119.1:0-56494 GCA_029574335.1 Rana kukunoris | reverse complement strand
GTAATGGGGCATATTAAAAAAATCAAGTTTTATGAAATAAAAAAATAAAAAGCAACGCAAAGAATTTGTACTAAATGCGAGAAAGAAAAAGAGACTTTTCGGCCCCATTTAGGGTTTAGGGGGCAGTAAATTGCCATTGATCATCAGTGCAGCAAAAAAATATCATCTTTGGCGTGCAGTCACACTCACCCAAACATGACCCATTTATCTAAAAGGGGCACCCTGCAACTGCCCGGAAACCACATGCACTGGTGCATTGGTGCTGGGTTTAAGGTGTCAAAGCAAGCAGTGTGAAGGCGATAGAATGCCTTTTAGCATCTGTCAAATACCCTCTGATAAGCGAACTGAAGGCACCCTCTGATTTCCATTGTTTGTTTGTTTTTTAAATGAGCACCAATGAAAAAACTCACAAGCTTCCAATTTTCTAAAGCCATTACTCTAAAGTGCAACACTGATGATGTAATAAAATACAGAACCCTAAAACTATAATAATACAGATATAGAAGCTAAACCATCAGTTTAAATTGGTGAAATACAAATACAATTTTGTAGAATGTAATAATAATGTATAAACTAAAGTAGGCTTGACATGACCATTAATTTCTGAAAATGTTAAGGTAAATGACCACCTGTCTCACCTTTTGCTTTGCAAAAAGTACTGAATCGTGTGCAATTAAAATAAAACAAACAGCATTTTTGCTTGCATATGATTGGATGATGGAAGCAGAGCTTCATCTCAATCGCTAAAAACTTCCCATTCAAATTGCAACTTTTCTTGATAGTGAACTGTCTATTTGTCTTTAGTAATCAAACCATATTAGTCTGTGAGTTTGCCGATCAAATCAAATACAAAGTGCTGACTTCCTAGATGAAGTCACTATTTGCATAATAGAGTGTCCCAGGATTCGGGGACTAATGAGGTACTCTCAGGCCTCGTACACACGACCGGTTTTCCTCGGCAGAATCCAGCAAGAAACTTGTTGGGAGACGTGTTTTGCAGAGGAAACCGGTCATGTGTACATTTTTCCAACGAGGAAACTGTTGAGAAACTCGACGAGCCAAAAAGAGAGCATGTTCTCTTTTTCCTCAACGGGAATGGAGAAAATTGGCTCGTCGAGTTCTTCGACAGCCGAACAAGGAACTCGACGAGTTCCTCGGTCGTCTGTACGAGGCCTCAAAGGAATTTGAGCATGTGCAGTGCTTGTGTTTAATTTATATTACCATTTCAGAGGGTTAAAGTCATGAACACTTACATTGCTTACACATTGGTATATTTTGGAAGATTTATTTTTTAATAATTTGTAAATATGTTTTAAGTTTTTATGCCTGAAAGCTCAACTTCTTCATAGCTGATATTAATCTATTATTGCATAAATCTATTAATTGTTTCTAAAGCTTTATAAATACGTCATAATCTTCCTATGTTTGCTAGTAGAGTGTTATTTGTGCACAGGGCCGCCATCAGGAATTTGGGGGCCCCTTACACAGCTTCAGGGAACCGGGGGGGGGGGTGCTGCTGCATGATGAAATAGAGAAGCGGGGGGGGCTGCTGCCGCGAATTGAGAAGCGGGGGGGCCCTTTACAAAAAGAAGCAATAAAGGAAAATATATATAAAAAAGGGGGGTAGCCATCCGGGGCCCTGGGGACCTCCGGACCTCTAAAAAAAAAAAAGTTAAAAAATTGGCCCTTTAATAAAAAATAAAAGAAAAATATATTAAAAAAATATATTTTGTTTTCAAAAAAATATATATATATTTTTTTTTTAATTTTTTTTTTTTGGGTGGTTCCCATCCGGGCCCCTGGGGACCCCCAGGCCCCTTACAGGTGTAATGCCTGTACTCCCCTGATGGCGGCCCTGTTTGTGCATACAGAAATAGAAAACGTATCTGTCGTGGTACTGTTAAAAGCAGACTGTCTTCCTTTGTGAGTTATTGTAATTTGTCTCTAGTTTTCACATCTGTTGTACCTTTTTATCCTTGCACACACATTTCAAAGTGAATACAACTACAGCAGCTGTTATGGGCAGCACAGTGGTTTAGTGGTTAGCACTTTTGTTTTGCAGTACTGGGGTTCTCGGTCTGAATCCCAGCCAAGACGCTATCTGCATGGAGTTTGCATGTCCCCCCTGTATTTGTGTGAGTTTCTCCCACTCTTTAAAAACATGCTTCTAGTTTATTTGGCCTCAGTATCTGTGTATGTACAGGGGGCCTTAGATTGTAAGCTCGTTGAGAACAGGGACTCATCTGAAAGTACAGTATGTAAAGCGCTTTGTAGATTGGCAGCACTATATAATAATGCCTGTAATAATACAGACTAGGTTTAAGATATAGGCTGTAGTCTCAAGACATAGGGCCAGATTCAGAAAGCATTTACATCAGCGTATCAAGAGATATGCTGCGTAAATACTAAGAATAGCCGGCGTATCTTTTTTTGCTATTCAGAAAAGAAGATACGCCAGATTTCTTCTAAGATACGAGCGGCGTAATTCACTTACACCGTCGTATCTTAAGTTGCATATTTACGCTGCCACTAGGTGGCATGTAAATTATGCAAATTAGCTATTTACGCAGATTCACAAGCGTACTTGCGACAGCGCGTCTTATTTTACGTCGTTTGCGTAAGCGTGAGACTGGCGTAAAGTTACCCCTGCTATAGCAGGCGCAGCCAATGTTAAGTATGGACATCGGGACCGCGTCGAATTGTACAACGGTTACGTTGTTTGTGTAAATCGTTCGGGAATGGGGCTCGACGTTAGTTACGTTCACGTCGTTTACATTGAGAAAAAGCGACGTGATCTCGCGCATGCGCACTGGGAACGTCCACGGACGGCAAATTCGCCATCCAAAAAAAACGTCAATTATGTGGGGTCATGATTCATTTGAATTGCGCGGCCCTACGCCGTGCACTTTACGCTACGCCGCCGTATATTATGGAACAAGTGCTTTTCGAATAAGGCACTTGCCCATAATATTTGTGGCGGCGTAGTGTAAAGAGGAAACGCTATGCCGCCGGAAAGATTTTAACTGTTAATATTATTATAGAGTTTTGTATTAATACTGTTTTTATACTCAATTGATGAATAGAGATGGTATGCTTTATTATTCACCCAGATGAAGCAAGAAGTTGTGCTACAAGTTTGAAAATAACTTGCTAAGCTATTGCTAGGCTTGCCAGGCTTCACAACTTTGTTGCACAAGTCAGCATCGCATGACATCAGATCAACTTTCTTTGCAAACATTCTACAAATCTGCTGCAAGTTGTGATTCAGTTCTGTTGTGCAATAGTCATCCTACCACAGGGGTCGCTGTGGCTGAATTGTCATGCTGTAGACTTGCAGAGCTCTTGCTGTATACTCACCACTGCAACTTTGCTCTTGCTAGAGACTTGGCACGCAAATTTGCTACAAGTGTCAAGAACTAGAACTTGTGCTTCAAGTGCTCTGCAAGTGTACAACTTGCCAGTCTAACAATTCAACACTGCCACAAATTTGTGGCAAGTTATCCTTGCTATCTGGGCATGTTCTTACATTTGTCTGAGGTTTTTGTATATTGAATATCTATTCAATTTTACTTTTTATGCTTCCAATATATTGGCTTTTGGGTATTTGGTTTAAAATATGATTCTGAGGAGGGGCTATTATAATAATATGGATTATTATGGTGGTGCTCTTGTACCCACAAAATGCATTGAATACTCTTTGGCTTGTCCCCCTGGCATTTATTAGAAAAGAGTTGTATCCTGACCAGTGGCGGAATTTCATAGGTGCCGTAGTCGCAGTTGCGACTGGGCCCTGTGGTTTAGCCAAGTCGGGGGGGCCCGCCCGCCGCCTGTCAGTTTGAGGAGAGGAGCCGTTCTGCCGCTGGATCAGGTGCCGACAAGGCACTGGCAGTGGATGCAGGGACGGCATCGCAGCAACCCCCCTAAGACCTGGCATCTCCCCCTGCACCTCTGGCTGGCCGTTTAGAGTGCAGTGGGGAGATGTGGTAGGAGATGGAAGATCGGCAGGCGGCAGCTCTATGGTGCCTGTGTGGGCAGGTCTCAGTGTATACATAGGGGAGGGGCCTCTGACCCGGGCAGGTATCAGTTTCACTTTCTCTCTGCTTGCACACTGTTGTTGATGCCCGGGTCAGAGACCCCTCCCCCTCTGCTGTATACATGAATCGGAGAACTACAAGCCCCAGTGAGATCCCCCTGCCTTTGGACACCATAGAGCTGCAGATCGCCACCTCCACCAGCCAGGTACAGGGGAACTTTTGCAAGGGGGAGTCAGCTGTTTGGGGACCCTGATGTAAGAGGGGGGGGGCCTCTGGGGACACTAATGTAAGGAAGGGGGCCTCTGGGGACACTAATGTAAGAGAAGGGGGCTTCTGGGGACACTAATGTAAGGAAGGGGGCCTCTGGGGACACGAATGTAAGAGAGGGGGGGCTTCTGGGGACACTAATTGAAAGGGGGGCTTCTGGGGACACTAATTGAAAGGGGGGCTTCTGGGAAAACTAATGTAAGGGGGGGTGCTTCTGGGGACACTAATGTAAGAGAGGGGGGGCTTTTGGGGATACTAATGTAAGAGGGGGGGCTTCTGGGGACACTAATTGAAAGGGGGGCTTCTGGGCACACTAATGTAAGGGGGGGGGGCTTCTGGGGACACTAATGTAAGAGGGGGGCTTCTGGGGACACTAATGTAAGGAAGGGGGCCTCTGGGGACACTAATGTAAGAGGGGGGCTCTCTGGGGGTCCTGATGTAGGGGGAAACTCTCTGGGGACCCTGATGTAGGGGGAGACTCTTTGGGGACCCTGATGTAGGGGGAGACTCTCTGGGGACCCTGATGTAAGGGGAGACTCTCTGGGGACCCTGATGTAGGGGGAGACTCTCTGGGGACCCTGGTGTAAGGGGAGACTCTCTGGGGACCCTGGTGTAAGGGGGGCTCTCTGGTGACCCTTATGTAAGGGGGAGACTCTCTGGGGACCCTGTTGTAAGGTGGGGTTCTCTGGGGACACTAATGTAAGAGGGGAGACTCTCTGGGGACACTAATGTAAGAGGGGAGGCTCTCTGGGGACCCTGGTGTAAGGGGGGCTTTCTGGGAATCCTGATGTAGGGGGAGACTCTCTGGGGACCCTGATGTAGGGGGAGACTCTCTGGGGACCCTGATGTAGGGGGAGACTCTCTGGGGACCCTGATGTAAGGGGAGACTCTCTGGGGACCCTGATGTAGGGGGAGACTCTCTGGGGACCCTGGTGTAAGGGGAGAATCTCTGGGGACCCTGGTGTAAGGGGGGCTCTCTGGTGACCCTTAAGTAAGGGGAGACTCTCTGGGGACCCTGTTGTAAGGTGGGGTTCTCTGGGGACACTAATGTAAGAGGGGAGACTCTCTGGGGACACTAATGTAAGAGGGGAGGCTCTCTGGGGACCCTGGTGTAAGGGGGGCTCTCTGGGAATCCTGATGTAGGGGGAGACTCTCTGGGGACCCTGATGTAGGGGGAGACTCTCTGGGGACCCTGGTGTAGGGGGGGGATCTCTGGGGATCCTGATGTAGGGGGAGACTTTCTGGGGACCCTGATGTAGGGGGAGACTCTCTGGGGGCCCTAATGTATGGGGAGACTCTCTGGGGGCCCTAATGTATGGGGAGACTCTCTGGGGGCCCTAATGTATGGGGAGACTCTCTGGGGGCCCTAATGTATGGGGAGACTCTCTGGGGGCCCTGATTTAGGGACTCTCTGGGGACCCTGTTTTAAATTGGGGTTCTCTGGGGAGACTTTCTGGGGACACTAATGTAAGAGGGGAGACTCTCTGGGGACCCTGATGTAGGGGGAGACTCTCTGGGGACCCTGATGTAGGGGGAGACTCTCTGGGGACCCTGATGTAGGGGGAGACTCTCTGGGGACCCTGATGTAGGGGGAGACTCTCTGGGGACCCTGATGTAAGGGGAGACTCTCTGGGGACCCTGATGTAGGGGGAGACTCTCTGGGGACCCTGATGTAGGGGGAGACTTTCTGGGGACCCTGATGTAGGGGGAGACTCTCTGGGGGCCCTAATGTATGGGGAGACTCTCTGGGGTCCTAATGTATGGGGAGACTCTCTGGGGGCCCTGATGTAGGGGGAGACTCTCTGGGGACCCTGTTGTAAGGTGGGGTTCTCTGGGGACACTAATGTAAGAGGGGTGACTCTCTGGGGACCCTGATGTAGGGGGAGACTCTCTGGGGGCCCTGGTGTTAGGGGAAGACTCTCTGGGGACCCTGATGTAGGGGGAGACTCTCTGGGGACCCTGATGTAGGGGGAGACTCTCTGGGGACCCTGATGTAGGGGGAGACTCTCTGGGGACCCTGATGTAGGGGGAGACTCTCTGGGGGCCCTGATGTAGGGGGAGACTCTCTGGGGACCCTGATGTAGGGGGAGACTCTCTGGGGACCCTGATGTAGGGGGAGACTCTCTGGGGACCCTGGTGTAGGGGGGGCTCTCTGGGGATCCTGATGTAGGGGGAGACTCTCTGGGGGCCCTAATGTATGGGGAGACTCTCTGGGGGCCCTAATGTATGGGGAGACTCTCTGGGGGCCCTGATTTAGGGACTCTCTGGGGACCCTGTTTTAAATTGGGGTTCTCTGGGGAGACTTTCTGGGGACACTAATGTAAGAGGGGAGACTCTCTGGGGACCCTGATGTAGGGGGAGACTCTCTGGGGACCCTGATGTAGGGGGAGACTCTCTGGGGACCCTGATGTAGGGGGAGACTCTCTGGGGACCCTGGTGTAGGGGGAGACTTTCTGGGGACCCTGATGTAGGGGGAGACTCTCTGGGGGCCCTAATGTATGGGGAGACTCTCTGGGGGCCCTAATGTATGGGGAGACTCTCTGGGGTCCTAATGTATGGGGAGACTCTCTGGGGGGCCTGATGTAGGGGGAGACTCTCTGGGGACCCTGTTGTAAGGTGGGGTTCTCTGGGGACACTAATGTAAGAGGGGAGACTCTCTGGGGACCCTGATGTAGGGGGAGACTCTCTGGGGACCCTGGTGTTAGGGGTTCTCTCTGGGAATCCTGATGTAGGGGAAGACTCTCTGGGGACCCTGATGTAGGGGGAGACTCTCTGGGGACCCTGATGTAGGGGGAGACTCTCTGGGAACCCTGATGTAGGGGGAGACTCTCTGGGGACCCTGATGTAGGGGGAGACTCTCTGGGGACCCTGATATAGGGGGAGACTCTCTGGGGACCCTGGTGTAGGGGGGGCTCTCTGGGGATCCTGATGTATGGGGAGACTCTCTGTTGGCCCTAATGTATGGGGAGACTCTCTGGGGACACTACTGTGAGGGGCAGGCTCTCTGGGGACACTAATGTAAGGGAGGCTCTCTGGGGACCCTGATGTAAGGAAGGGGCTCTCTGGGGACACTAATGTAAGAGGGGAGGCTCTCTGGGGACCCTGATGTAAGTAGCGACTTTCTTGGTACACTAATGTAGGAGGGGAGACTCTCTGGGGACACTAATGTACGAGGTGGAGGCTCTCTGGGGACCCTGATGTAAGGGGGGGCTCTCTGAGGAGTCCCCTATGTGATGGTGTGTGTTGGGGGGGGGTAGCATTGAAGGACCTGGCCTTGGGGCAGCAAAGGGAATAAATCTGGGCCTGGGCAGAGGCAGCGCTGAGACTGGGGGCTGACACCAATGAGAGAAGGCGGGGGAGGAGCTTTCCTCTCTGCGCGGAGTACCTATGCCATCTACCTATGAAACAAGAAGGCATCCTGGCGGGAGATTAGAAGGCACAGTGATGGTGACGGTAACTGATCGAACGGAATTCCCAGAGATTCGATTGATTGACAGTAAGTGACATTTTTTCAGAGCTGAGCAATCGATGCCAACCTCCACCACCTGTGCCTCTTACTGATCCCATCCCCCCCACCACTGATCTCATCTCTATCCCCCCATTACTTCTACAACAGAGGTGATGGGGGATAGGGCTGAGATCAGTGGGGGGGGGGGGTGGGAGGATGGGATCAGTAATAGGCACAGGTGGTGGTGGGAGAGGATGGCACCAACACTGCCGCTGCAGCCACCCCCCTCAAGTACCACTGCTGGTAATTGAGGGGGGGTGGTAGCGGTGATACTAGAGCGGAGTGGTAGTGGTGATACATGAGGGGGGTGGTGCCGGTGGTACTTGAGGGGGGTGGCAGTGGTGATGCCATCCTCTCCCGCCACCACCTGTGCCTCTTACTGATCCCATCCCCCTACAGCCGCACCACTGATCTCATCCCTATCCCCTATTACTTCTACAACAGAGGTGGTGGGGGGATAGTGATGAGATCAGTGGTGCGGCTGAGATAGTGAGAGGCACAGGTGGTGGTGGGAGAGGATGGCACTGCCACTGCAGCCACCCCCCTCATGTGAAATCAGAAACAGAATTGTTTTACTTTGTTGTACAGTGTAAAAAAATTAAGTATCAAAATCAGTCTTTTCGGGGGGGGGCCTTCATGATTTCTTGCACCGGGGCCCTGAAGTCTCTAGTTACGCCTCTGATCCTGACCTCTTAGCAGTAGAGTGGTGCTTCAATTTCCATTTGTTGTTACATTACAAAAGAAGCCAAGGAAACCATGGAGATCCCCTGGGGCAGGGTTTCTGAACCAGGGGTTCTGTAAGACATCCCCAGGGGTTCCTGTCTGTCCCAGGCACTTGTCTGTGACATCACCTGGGATGGATAAAAAGAAGGCAGGGATCAATGGGCCAGAAAAGGCATGTATCAGGAGCGTCTAAGGCCTCATACACACGAGGCAATCCATTTGTTCAAATCGGTCGGACCGACCGATTTGAACAAATCTGTCTGCTTGGATTTTGGTTTGCTCGCGTGTACACACGAGCAAACCAAAATCCCCGCCAGCAGACAGCGCGCTGACGTGTCGGTGACGTTAACGCTGCCACGTCACCGCACCAGGAAGTAAAACACTTCCGCGCATCGGTAATTGGTATCGGCGAGTACATGAAAAAAAGTATCGGTACTTGTACTCGGTCCTAAAAAAGTGGTATCGGGAAAACCCTAGCAGGAACCCAAGGCTCCTTAGATGTGTAGCAAAAGTCAGTGTCCAGCATTAATCACTCCTTCTGTGGCCACTGATCCCAACACCCACTGCCAACCTGCCTGGCTGCAGCTGTCCCTTTCACTAATCATCCTGGCTAACTTCTCCACAGTGGATGTGAAAACGAAAGTAAACTGCGCTTGTGTAAACGTATTAAACTTGTGTATAGCAGCACCACTGATGTGAGATATGATCACATAAATAATGAATGTATAGCAAAAGTGTTGCGCTGAAAAATATATAAATATAAATGTAAAACAATGATACCATGGGGCTGATTTCCTAAGTGTTTGTGCCTTGTTTAATGGCGCATCAGCGTGCGCAACAGCCGTTTTGGTATTTACTAAATGAATGCGCCGGCAATGCAGCTCTATTCTATTTACTATTATGCCGAATGTTCCCAGGAGGGGGCGCACAGTGCGCCACTATGGACCTGGCGCACAGCATCTACAAATGTAAATTAAAAGAAGCTGGGAGTGAGTTTTATTATGGGGGTGATGTGGCATGATGTGGGGAAGTGTAGTGACAACTGTTTGTGTAACATATATGGCCTGAATAGAAAGTGAAAGTGACCTTTATATAAACCAGCCGCTGCGCCTGCTGGTATGGTTAAACCTGCGGGAGGTTTATTTGTGTACTGCGCATGCGCGAGCATCATTTTCAGCCATTCAGGTGCGCCTCTTCACTACGCCAGCAAAATCTTGATAAATATCAAGTGGCGTAGCTGCATTTGCACGGGTTGAAGAGGCGCACCTGTAAACCTGCCTTTTTTTGTGTTACGCTAATCATGATAGGGAAACTCTGTGCCAAATTTTTAATAAAAAAAAAATGGCGTGGGTTCCCCTTCAGGAGCATATCAGGCCCTTAGATTTGCTGGTGTTCTCATATTAATTCCTAAAGGCAGGGATCTGCTCATATTAATACCACAGACAGGGGATCTGCATGTATTTTCACGTGGTGTACTGTGTCCTCTGCACAGTGTGCACCGAAAAGCTACATCAATAGATTGCTGGTGTTCTCATATTAATTCCTACAGGCAGGGATCTGCTCATAATAATACCACAGGCAGGGGATCTGCACATATTTTCACATGGTGTACTGTGTCCTCTGCACAGTGTGCACCTAAAGCTAAATCAATAGATTTGGTGGTGTTCTCATATTAATATCACAGGCAGGGATCAACAAGTATTGTCAGTATTTGTGCAGCTACATCTATCTCCCTGCAGGCCATTAGTATGTGTGACAAACTATGGTGACTGGGAGTGAACCACAACTGCGGTGTCACGGGTGTACTTACCAAGGCCCAGATGCTGAGGGTGGCTCACCTTTGCGACCCGGCGCGATCCGCCCCCTGGGGTTGGGACAGAGGGAAGGAAGCGCCAGGAGGCACCGGTACCAGAAGTATGGTGAAGACTTGAAGTGCTGAACAGGAACTTGAGCAAGAAAGAGTCCACTGGGGGCAGCAGAGAGTAGGCACGGACAGTCCGGGTACTTAAGGTACTAAGCAGGGAGCAAAACTGAAGACAGATCCGGGAGACAAGCCGTGGTCAGGGATTGGAGAAAGCAGGAAGTCCGTAGGTTCAGGCCAAAGGTCAGGGGGCAGGAGACAGCAGCAATCCAGGGACGTCAGCCAAAGGTCATGTAATCCAGGTAACAAGACAGGAGCTTCAACAGGAAGTACACAGGAGCTGATGACAAACCAGCAACCTAACAGCATGGAGAAGCTGCTTTAAATAGGCTGGTCAGGCCTCTGATTGGTCCCGAGAGGAGCGAGCCTGTGCGCGGCTGTGTGCGCGCGGTGGAGCACAATAGCGGTGTTCTACTGCGCATGCGCGCGATACGGGCGAAAGTGGTGCCCTGACATGCGGTTAAGGAAATAGTTCAATGCATTTCTCTATGCAATGTGATTTTTCAGTACTGGACCCCAGGCGTCACTCTCATCAGAGAAAAAGAGTTTGGGGGTTCACTACATCATCTCTCTCACATACAGGAATGCCAAAATATCCCTGGAGACATGTCCGATGAAAACGGTCCGCGGACCGGTTTCATCGGACATGTCTCCTCGTGTGTACAGGGCCTTAGCTTTAAAAAGGCATAGCGAACATGTTCAGTAAATAAGGCCAGGAGGGCATATATTAAAAAGAACATATGTCAAGCACGTAGCATATGAAAATATTGCATGCAAACAGGATATACTTGAGAGAGGCTTAATTGGTTTAAAAGCGTATGTCCCTTTTTTTATTTTTTTATTTAATTCTCTTTAAGTTTTTTTTTCCTTCATATATAAAAACAGATTACATACTTAATATTCCTTTTACAAAAAAATTCTCATTCCCCGCATATCATAACCTTATACATTTCCCCTGTTGGTTTATTTCTCTTTTTTCCCTACCACCCCCCTCCCTCCACCTGCCTTTGTTCTCCAGTTTGATCAACATGGTTTCATGCAGGATATCCTATCCATACAGCCACGGTTTCCATATTTTATCGAATTCCTTGATATTTCCTCTCTTGATATAAACTGCTTTCTCTTTCCATATTGTTTCTGTCACTACGTTAGTCCACTCACTTATTGTTGGGGGGTTTACTGCTTGCCATCTTTGAGCAATTAGTTTTCTTGCCTGAAAAAGGCACCTTAACACTGCTTTTGTGGTGCTCGCCAACCCACCTCTTTCCTCCCATATTCCCAGTATACACGTTCTAGGGTCCATCTCCAACTTTGTCCCATATGTCATGTTGATAATATTGATAATCTCTAGCCAATACCTAAATAATTTAGGACACCTCCATACCATATGTATTAAGTCCCCCGTATCCTGGCATCTGGGGCATCCCGCATCTGCTCTCCAACCAAATCTAAATACAGGGAGTGCAGAATTATTAGGCAAATTAGTATTTTGACCACATCATCCTCTATGCATGCTGTCTTACTCCAAGCTGTATAGGCTCGTAAGCCTACTACCAATTAAGCATATTAGGTGATGTGCATCTCTGTAATGAGAAGGGGTGTGGTCTAATGACATCAACACCCTATATCAGGTGTGCATAATTATTGGGCAACTTCCTTTCCTTTGGCAAAATGGGTCAAAAGAAGGACTTGACAGGCTCAGAAAAGTCAAAAATAGTGAGATATCTTGCAGAGGGATGCAGCACTCTTAAAATTGCAAAGCTTCTGAAGCGTGATCATCGAACAATCAAGCGTTTCATTCAAAATAGTAAACAAGAAGCGTGTGGAAAAACCAAGGCGCAAATTAACTGCCCATGAACTGAGAAAAGTCAAGCGTGCAGCTGCCAACATGCCACTTGCCACCAGTTTGGCCATATTTCAGAGCTGCAACATTACTGGAGTGCCCAAAAGCACAAGGTGTGCAATACTCAGAGACATGGCCAAGGTAAGAAAGGCTGAAAGACGACCACCACTGAACAAGACACACAAGCTGAAACGTCAAGACTGGGCCAAGAAATATCTCAAGACTGATTTTTCTAAGGTTTTATGGACTGATGAAATGAGAGTGAGTCTTGATGGGCCAGATGGATGGGCCCGTGGCTGGATTGGTAAAGGGCAGAGAGCTCCAGTCCGACTCAGATGCCAGCAAGGTGGAGGTGGAGTACTGGTTTGGGCTGGTATCATCAAAGATGAGCTTGTGGGGCCTTTTCGGGTTGAGGAGGGAGTGAAGCTCAACTCCCAGTCCTACTGCCAGTTTCTGGAAGACACCTTCTTCAAGCAGTGGTACAGGAAGAAGTCTGTATCCTTCAAGAAAAACATGATTTTCATGCAGGACAATGCTCCATCACACGCGTCCAAGTACTCCACAGCGTGGCTGGCAAGAAAGGGTATAAAAGAAGAAAAACTAATGACATGGCCTCCTTGTTCACCTGATCTGAACCCCATTGAGAACCTGTGGTCTATCATCAAATGTGAGATTTACAAGGAGGGAAAACAGTACACCTCTCTGAACAGTGTCTGGGAGGCTGTGGTTGCTGCTGCACGCAATGTTGATGGTGAACAGATCAAAACACTGACAGAATCCATTGATGGCAGGCTTTTGAGTGTCCTTGCAAAGAAAGGTGGCTATATTGGTCACTGATTTGTTTTTGTTTTGTTTTTGAATGTCAGAAATGTATATTTGTGAATGTTGAGATGTTATATTGGTTTCACTGGTAAAAATAAATAATTGAAATGGGTATATATTTGTTTTTTGTTAAGTTGCCTAATAATTATGCACAGTAATAGTCACCTGCACACACAGATATCCCCCCTAAAATAGCTAAAACTAAAAACAAACTAAAAACTACTTCCAAAAATATTCAGCTTTGATATTAATGAGTTTTTTGGGTTCATTGAGAACATGGTTGTTGTTCAATAATAAAATGAATCCTCAAAAATACAACTTGCCTAATAATTCTGCACTCCCTGTAGTCTTTTTGGGGTATTATATGTCCTATGTATCATCTTTAGAAATGATATCTTCTGGGCTGGCGAAACTGTGACCATATGCCCTCTCTCCAGCTCCTTCCTCTATTGGTCATCCGTTATAGTTCCCAGGTCTTCCTCCCATTTCTTTCTACTTTTAAGCTGCTCTGATCCCTCAATATTCTCCTCCCATATATATGGGTAAATTTCAGAAATAAACCCTTTTTTTCTCTATCCCTCCTCTTAGTTTTTGAGAGACTTGAGGCCTAATTCAGTTTGGTCCTGCTGTATCAAACTGAGCATTTAATGCATGCCTAAATTGGAGATACCTGTAGAACGTGTAATTAGGGATTTCATATTCCTCTTTCAAGGTAGCAAACGTTTTTAAGATATTTCCCTCATATAACTGAGCCAGTCTTATTATCCCTTTTACTGCCCATTCTTTAATTTCTCCCACTGTCTCCAACTCTCGTAGGTTCCTGTTATTCCACAATGGTGCATTCTCTGTCACTCCCACCTGTCCTCCAGCTGACATTACCGCTTTCCACACTTTAATTACCATCTTAATCGTGGGGGTTAAGTTATTAAATGAGTTAGCCTCCAGCACCTCCATAATGGGGGGGGGGGGGGCTTGGATCATTAAACTTCCATTTATATCTCCTCCTGATTCTATTTTTACACCGATGTGCTGCAATTGTGCTGCCAAAAAGTAGCAGCGTGGGTGTGGTACTGCCATTCCCCCCTCCCTCATTGGAAGCTGCTGAGTCTGCAGCCCTATTCTAGCTTGTCCTTCTTTCCAAATTAATTCTCTAAACAGAGCATCTATCTTCCTAAACCATTTTTTATGTATTCATATTGGTGCATTATATAATACATACAATAATTGTGGCATCCATGTCATTTTAATCAGGTTGCACCTCCCTGCAACTGACAGTGGGAGGTGCCGCCAGATACCAATTTTGTTTTTGAATTTAAGCAACAGTGGTGCCAAATTATTCTCTATGTATTTGTTGAGATCCTGTGCAATTAATATTTCTAGATACCGCATTTTCCCCACTGTCTCCAGTTGTGGAATCTCAACCAGGATCTGGTTCCTCATTGGGTCTACCGGCATTAAAGCAGATTTCTCCCAATTTATTACCAGTCCAGATATATTGCCGAACTCTCTAAAAATAGTCATTGCCTGTCTAATGGAGTGACCCGTGTCCCCAAGGAAGAGGAGGACATCCTCCGCGTACAGAGCAATTCTCTCCTCCCCGGTCGGTCTTACGAATCCCTTCATTATCCTGTCCATTCTTATAGCACTGGCTAGCGGTTCCATTGCCAAGGCAAAGAGCAGGGGTGACAAAGGACACCCCTGCCTCGTGCCTGTCTCCATCTTTATCCTTGCTGAATATTCATTGTTGACTCTAATTTTTGCACTCGGGCCGCTGTACAATATTTTAATCCATCTATTCAATATAAGGCCGAACCCAAAGGTCTCCAATACATGCCAAATGTACCCCCATTCCAAACTATCAAAGGCTTTAACCACATCCAAGGACATTACTGCCCTGTTGCCACTATTCTTAGTGGGTATTTGCAGGTTATGGAATACCCTCCTAATGTTCATACTAGTTGATCTAGCCGGGATAAATCCTGTTTGGTCCTGATGTAAAAGTCTTGCAATTATTTTATTTAACCTGCTAGCCATTATTTTAGCCAGGATTTTAGCATCTGCACACAGGAGAGAAATAGGCCTCTATGATGTGGTTTCCAGTGGGTCCTTCCCTTCCTTGTGCAGTACTATTATCGTGGCCTCCGTCATTGAAATGGGCAACTTCCCCTCTACCATTGCCTCATTGAATACTTTTATAAGCTCGGGAGCAGCACTTTCCCGAAAATCTTATAGGTCTCTGCTGGTAGCCCATCCGGTCACGGGCACTTCTGATTGGCCATTTCTTTGACTGCTAGCTGGGCTTCTTCTAGAGTTATTGGGGCCTCCATTTGCTCTTTTTCTATTATCGTGAGAGATGGTAATTCTAGGTTCCTAAAAAATCGTTCCAATTCCTCTCCACCCGCTGTTCTTTGAGTCCTATATAGATTATAGTAATATTCTCTAAATGTGTCCGTAATCTCCGCCACATTTGTACATATGTCTCTGTTACTTCTTTTGATGGCCGAAACAGCGGATGGGGTGCAATTTATTCTTACTAAATGGGCCATCATTCTTCCTATCCCCTCCCCATATGCCCTATGTTTTTGGAACATTCTCTTATTTTCTGATTTTCTTATCAATTCTATTTTATATTCCTGTTGCTTACCCAGCCATATTCTTTGCCTCTCGTCTGTTGGATTTTCAATATATTCCTTTTCTGCGTTCTCTAATTAATTTCTAATTCTATTTTCCCATTCTTTTGGAAACCTTTTTTGCCACTTGTAGGATACATAAGCCTTTGAGGAATGCTTTCAGTGTGTCCCACATCACCCCCCGCGTTGCAGTTCCCTCATTAAACTCTTTTATTTTTCCCATTGTCTCCTCTGGGTCTCCCATTAATTCGAACCATAGGGGGCTTATTTTCCATACCGTAGCGGATCTTCTCCCCTCTAGGTTTACCGTTATTGTCACCAGGGAGTGATCTGATATTCCACACGGTTGATATACTATTGAATGGTGGCGGGATGTATATGTTAGCGAGTATATATTCCCTGTTCTCTGTTACACAGTGAAGGAAAACATAACGCCCCTCGTCATCAATACTGGCCCTCCTACTGGTAAACACCACTCCCTTTTTACCAGGATCGTCACCCCCTTTGAATAAGATGTGTGGACTGAATGATATTGATATTGAAATTTCCTATACTGAATCTGTTTTTTACTGTCATTTGTAAAGTGAGTTTCCTGTAAACAAATTAATCCCACCCTATAAGCATCTAATGCGTCAAAAACTACTGTTCTTTTAGCTGGAGTCCCCATCCCACGAACATTCCAAGATCCTATTTTCAAACTTCTATCCTATCAGACATTTATATATACATTTATATATTCTACAATCCAGAATCTGTACTCGAGTACTATTTGAAGATGGAGTGGGCACACCAAAAAAAAAGGAAGAAAAATCTTAACCAATTCCCAATTTACCCCACCTAATGAACTCATACCCCTTATTTTCTTTTACTTCTAAATATAAAGCGAGGCCATAACTTTTCTCTAATATCTCTTTAGTGAACTTATAGTACATGTGTTTTATCCTTTACGTTCTGTGGCGTCTTACTTATTCCCCAATAATATAGTATCAGTGTTTTCCTATTTTTTACCAAGAGTTGTGCTTGTTGTGCTTGTTGTGTGTATATATATCTCTTACCCACCCTGTATTGGATCCCTTCTCTTGCCCCTGAAATATCATCCTATAGTGAATCCCCCATCCAGTTTTCTAAGAATTCTCGAGAACACTCGCATCTTTCCAGAAGTCCCAACCAGCCTGATATTATCCCTCCGCAGTCTATTTTCTAATTTGTCCATTTTTTCCTCAAATTTGTCCGCTTGTGTCCTCAGATTCTTAACAACTTGTTTGACAGGGTACAACTCGTCCTCTATTTGGTATATCCTCCCCTCCACCCCCGATATCCTTTCATTCGTTTTCTGTATCTCCTGTCTATTTTATACCCTTCATTTGATCACATACTTCCCCCAATATCCTTTTACATTCGTTCACCACCAAAAATACATCTTTTATTGTGGGGACATCTTCAGGGGGAGAGTTTACTATTGGTTCTACTATTGGTTCTGTATCTACTGCGGCTGTATTTTTGTTGACAGATGTTTTGGTTACTGCCCCGCCTCCTTGACGCTGGCTTTTTCTATCTGCATTTGTTTTAACAAGGGCCTGGGGTGCCTGAGATGGGCCGCTTTTACTGGGGGTTTGCTCTGTTGAATGAGCCTATTTTTCCAGCTTATTATTAAGAAAAGAGAGACATTTTTTTTTTCTTAAGGATGGGTTTCCGGATGGAAGGTGGTCCTTAAATAGTCCTTGAATAATCCTTGAAAGCGACTAAAAAGAGGGGAGTGGGCAAAAAAAAAAGCAACAAAGTACACCCAAAGTATGAGAAAAGGTTAGCTGTCTCTTTTAGCTTTAGTTTTGGCTTTAGCTTTTGGCTTTGACTTTTGGTTTTGGTCAGCCAAGTCTTTATTACTACAATCAGCAAGGAAAAAAAAATACCGTTCTTTCCCTCTCACCTCCTTATACAGAGCAAGGGAGAAAAAAAAAGAAAAAAAAAGTGCTTGGTACAGTTTTTGCTCAATTAGTCAGTCAGTCAGTTAACTGATTAATACACCGTTTCATGTACATGTACAATGCACTCCACAGTTTTTATGCTGGGTTACTCACTGTGTACCTTCCTCACTAATCGTTCACGATTCACCCCTGTTATACGTATCAGATGCTGACTGCTGACTTCTGTAAGAACTTCTGTAGGAACCTTCCTTCCTTGCACTTTTATGCCTGCTCTCCTCCGCTCTCAGTACAGCAAAATCCTGGGTACGTCTCCCATCCTTCACCAGCTTCACCAGCTTCCATGTCCTGCCACGGCATAGGATATGATGGGAGTGGGGGGGAACACGACACCTCCTTCTCTATCCTCTTCACCTCCTTAGCTCAGGTCAGACTACACACTACAAGCTGCTGTATAAACAGTCCTCCCTCCTTTGCAGCAACGCTCCTCTGCTCACTGTGCTGCCGTGTCTCGGGCACACCTTCTTGCTTTTACCTACCGAAGTATAGGCTGCGATGGATGGACGATGGGGGAACCTCCATGAAACCCCCCGTTACCTCGGACTCGGTGTCGGTGCCGGGATTCGCTGGTCTGATCACACGGTCCAGTCAGCTGACCGCCGCCCTCCAATCATGGACTTGGGTCTCGGGTCTGCAGCCCGACCTTCACCGCCAGACCTCCACAGACCAGGGAGACCCCTAAGAGACCCACTGAGCAGCAGGCTAAAACGCAAGGCTCCTGGGGATTCCCACACTCCCTGCAGCAGGTACGTCCACCCTATTTTCCTCCGTCGGCATCCGATGTCATGTGATAGTATCGGCAGAGGGTTCAGCAGGGTTCAGCAGAAGACACAGGGGGTTTGCACAGGCTTCATACAAGGGTTTTAAACAGCATTCTGGGGGTAGCGAGGCCGTGGGAGATACATCACACTCCTCGCCGCATCTCACATGCCTGCCTCACTCATCACACACCTCCGCACCTGCATCCGGTCACGCCCCCCCATGTACCGCGTATGTCCCTTTAAGATATTCCACAGCAATAGTAATCCCAAGCTCCCACGGTAGTATTAACTAGAGCCAGATTCAAATACAGTACTTAGTAAGGCTATATGTAAAGCGGTTAAGTCTAGAGCAATAAATGAAACATAGTAATGCTACTTATCGGTTTGCAGATGATGAGAGATCTTCAGTAAGCAGAGTATTGTAGCAGCAAGGGATTCTGTATAGCAGGGTCTCCTAGTGGAAGATATCTTAGGATGTCCCAACAACTGCAGTAAGGATGGCAGCGTGGATCCAGGTAGTTAGTACTTAGAAGGGTTAAGTTGCAGCTTAGTGGTGGCATGGATCCGTATTTAGTTCAGGGGAGTATTGACAGTAGGTTGTTGTAGCGTGGTCCAGCTACGGCCAACAATAATAGAACAACGTGTACTCTGCACGCTGTTCTGTTTATAAGAGTGAGACATGTGTAGTCAACGAGGCATTGATTTCACTGGCACTTACACATTCCACTCTGGAACGCATGCGGCGCTGGGCGATGACATCAGTGCGTGGTCGCCGTATGCGTTCCAGCGCTGAATGCAATATGGCTACGAGAAGCGCCGTTTACAGTATGTCTGGAAGGATAACAAGGAGAGGCAGAGAGTCACAAGCTGATAAAAGAGGGCAAGCAGGCTCTGCGTCTAGAGGCAACAGTGCTGGTCATGGACACGGTGCATCCTCATCAGCACGTGGCCGTGGGACACGCTCATCCTTTTTTTTGGCAGCTGGCCGCGTTGAGCCGCAACATGCCGAAGACTTGATAGAGTGGATGACGAAGCTGTCCTCATCCGCCTCATCCTCTCTCACCCAGACTGAGGGTACTTTGTCTGGCAAAAACAGCTGCCAACGCGGCCTCTTTCCTCTGCTCAATGGCATCAGTCACTCCTTCCCTAGCCCCACCATGTCCTCCTGAGGAGTCCCCCGAACTATTTGACCAAAGTGTTGGGCACATGCTGCAGGAGGATGCGCAGCATTTTGAAGGCTCCGATGATGGTACACAGCTAGAGGAAGGCAGTAACGTAAGCCCAGAGAGGGGGGGTGCAGAAGAAGGACAGCAATCTGGCATTCATATTCCCCCAGCTGCAGCATACTGCCAGGTTTGCTCCAGTAATGAGGAGGGAGGGAATGATGAGGTTACTGACTCCACGTGGGTACCTGATAGGAGAGAGGAGGAGGAGGCACATCTCCAACGAGGCAGGATGCCCTCCAGGGGCCAGCTTAAGGGCAGCACACCGACTGCATCACAACGCAGAGCTACGCATGTGCAGGGCGCTGCTGTCTCTCAGCGTTATTCCAAAAGTTCTTTGGCATGGGTATTTTTTTAAATGAGTTCATCAGATCGCACCGCTGCTATTTGCAACATATGTCTCAAGCGTATCTCGCGTGGCCAAAACATCACCTGCTTGGGCACCACATGCTTGACCAGACATATGTCGACCTGCCATGCAGTTCGTTGGCAAGCGTACCTCAAAGACCCACACCAAAGAACAAAGCGGACCTCTCCTTGCTCCTCATCAGCTGGGATCTCCAACCCCACTATACCCTCAGTCCTTACTGAAGCCTGCACTGATGGGACTGAAGGTGTAGAATTAGGTGTGTCACAGCCAAGTACTTGCAGGCAGTCCACCGATGTCACATTGTACCAGGCAAATTTCCCTGCCCCAGCTGCTGCAGCGCCAAAAGAAGTTCTCTCCCAGCCATCCAAATGCCCAGCGGTTGAATGCTAGCTTAGTTAAATTGCTAGCACTTCAACTGCTGTCTTTTCAGTTGGTAGATTCTGCCCCCTTCTGTGAGTTTGTGGAATGTGCGGTACCTCAGTGGCAAGTTCCCTAAAGCGATTCCAGCTCTCTACCGGCATGTGGAAGGCAATGTTCATGCCTCTCTGGACAGGGCGGTCAGTGGTAAGGTGCATATTACCGCTGACTCATGATCCAGCAGGCATGGACAGGGACGTTACCTATCTTTCACGGCACATTGGGTGACTCTGCTGGCAGCTGGGAAGGATGCAGGACAAGGTACAGTAGTGTTGGAGGTTGTTCCACCACCAACCTCCAAAATGCTACTACTGGTTGTGACACACCTCTCATCTCCACCCCTCCTCTTCTTCCTCTGTGGCCTCTTCCTGTGCTGATGTATCCTCAGAACCAGCAGTGCTCCATAGGCATTCAAGGGGCTACACCTGTACGCAGGCAAAGAGATGCCATGCGGTGATTGAGCTGGTGTGCTTGTGGGAAAGGAGCCACACTGGGGCAGAGGTTCTGTCAGCTCTGCAGGGGCAGGCTCAGAGGTGGTTGATGCCACGCCAGCTTAAGCCAGGAATGGTGGTTTGCGACAATGGCACCAATCTCCTCTCCGCCCTGCGACAGGGACAACTGACCCATGTGCCCTGTTTTGCCCCTGTCCTTAACTTGGTTGTGCAGCGGTTCTTGGGCAGGTACCCGGGCTTACAGGATGTTTGAAGCAGGCCAGGAAACTCTGTGTGCATTTCCGACGGTCATATGATGCCAGTGCTCGGCTGGCAGACCTCCAAAATGAATACAACCTGCCCAAGAACCGCCTAATCTGTGACATGCCCACCAGGTGGAACTCTACGTTGGCCAAGCTGCAGCGGCTGCACATGCAGCAGAGGGCCATCAATGAGTATCTGTGCCAATATGGCACCAGGACAGGGTCAGGGGAGCTTGTTTTTTCCCCCACACCAGTGGGCCATGATCAAAGATGCATGCACTGTCCTGTCACCATTTGAGGAGGCCACAAGGATGGTGAGCAGTGACAGTGCATGCATCAGTGACACTGTCCCTCTTATCCACCTGTTGGACCACACGCTGTGTGGAATAATGGACAGGGCCCTTGAGGCAAAACAGAGGGAGGAAGAGGAGGACTTCCTTACCTATCAAGGCCCCCTTTATCCAGACAGTTTTCCTGCTTGCCTGCCTATCACAGGAAGAGGAGGAGGATAGTGTCAGCATGGAGGTGGAGCCTAGTACTCAGCAGCAGTCTTTAATGGATCAATTACAGTCCCAAGAAACCCATCGACTTGTACGTGGCTGGGACAAGGTGGCTGAGGTGACCCAAAGGACACTGCACTAAATGTCTCAGCAAACCCACGCTGCATAGCCACCCTGATCCTGCAAAGCCTGCGGAAGGATCCTCATATTCGTGCTATCAAGAAGAGGGATCAGTACTGGCTGGCAACCCTCCTTGATCCTGTCACGGTTCCTACTGTGCCATGCAGGCGGCCAGGCGTGGTCGCGCCCCAAGTGGCTCTGGGTGGTATTGAACCCGGGACCTCTCTGTTGCTGCTTCACTTCTTTGCCTCTGAGCCACTCCTCAGTATTTTGCCTGCTTTCCATCTAAGCCTGGTTCTGAATGATGTGCTGAACGCCCTTCTTTGGATCTCCTTGCAATCTGCACCTGTCTCTCCTGGTCCAGCTGAGGCAGGTTACCCATTCAACTAGGGTATAAAACACTGCCTCACTCTGAGGGATTTGTCAGTTCATTGTTCTGTCCTGTCATTGCCAAAGGTTCCTGTGTTCCTGTATTCCTGTGTTTTGTTTCAGCTACAAGACTGACTCAGGCTTCTGACCCTGGCTATGTTTATCGTTTATTCTGAATTCTGGAATCCCTGACCACGGCTTAACTTCAACTATCCTTTAGCAAATCCCTGTCAAGCCCCCGTGCACAAACTCACAGCCCAGGTAGCTTCTTACTTTGTTACTGTGGGCTGTGTGTATTTGCAAGGGTGAGCATAGAACTCTGCATTATGGACTCCAACCAAGGTAAGCCCTTACAGATCCACATTACAAGGGTAAGGTTGCGGACCTTATCTTGCCAGGGCAGAGGGAGCAGAAGATGAAACATCTTAGGGAGGCCTTGCAGAAAGGTCTGTGCAACGCATTCCCAGAGACTGGGAGGTTTCAAAATCCTGGTCCTGGACAACGTGTTGCTGAGGCTTCGGTCAGTCAAAGTAGTAGCGGTGGAGAAGGTGGCCGTCTGACCGATGCTTTCAGACAATTTTTCAGCCCCAAGGTATGACCGGTTCCAGCAACCATCGCCAGCATCTGTTTTACATGGTGCGGGAATAACCAGAGGTGTGCCTAGTAAAAATGGTGCCTATGGCAAGCAGTGAAACTGCGCCCCTGTCAAAATATTTGAAACACATCTTTAAGATAGACTTAACAAAAAAAAAAAAAAAAAATCCCTGATGATGCCAACACACTGGCACACATTGCCATGCATAGAGAGACCACTCCACATTGCCCTGCTCCACATTGCCCTGCTCCACATTGCTCTGCACAACCACAGAGAGACAGACTGCTCCACATTGCTCTGCACAACCACATAGAGACAGACTGCTTCACATTGCCCTGCACAACCACAGAGAGACAGACTGCTCCGCATTCATTGCTCTGCACATCCACAGAGAGACAGACTGCTCCACATTGCTCTGCACATCCACAGAGAGACAGACTGCTCCACATTGCTATGCACATCCACAGAGAGACAGACTGCTCCACATTGCTCTGCACATCCACAGAGAGACAGACTGCTGTACCCCCCACAGACCATCCCCCCCTCAAATAGTACAGACCTCCCTGAACAAAACACCCCTACATAGAATATAGCTCTGTCCAGCAGCAAAAAGACTTCAGCAAGCCCCCTCCCCCCACCTCAGGCAGCGGAGGACATTGATACTGCACCAGAAAGTGGCTCATATACACAGAACACCCAGGCAGCAGCTGGAGAGTAGAGGACAGTGTGCAGCTGTGCTGCCTGGGTGTAAAGCAGATCATGACAGGCTTGGGAGTGAGAGACAGATAGGAGGAGGAAACATGCAGACACGAGCTGGAGGTGTGTTTCCAGCTTTAGAAGAAAAAATCTGCCAAAGGTAACAATGCCACTGCTTACTTACTGGTGGTAAAGCACAAAAAATGGTTCAGACGTCAGCCCAGCTCTCCCCCCATACAGCACAGTCCAACTTCCGGCTATCCATATCTTCTTCATCAAATCTGGCGGGCTGTGGAAGGAGGTGGGCAGGTTATAGCAGGCATCTGGATGCTGATTGGTTGATAGTTGGCTAGGGGGGGCGGTCAATTACTGCAGAGGCACAGATAGGATCATGTTGGATCGGCTAACTGTCAGGCATCCTCAGAACTTCCTCAGCCACTCACAAGCGCCCCCTTCATGTTGCGCCCATGGCACTAGCCATATGTGCCATACACTAGATACGCCAATGGGATTAACCAATCACAGGGTGCGCCTCTTTACCGACTCTGTCGATCGACTGACCTTCATAAAAATGAATCAGGCTTGGATCACCACCAGCTACCAAGCACCCGATGCTGATGTAACTGAATAATTTTTTTGAAAATGTCAGATTCCTTCAAGACTGCCTATGCTGATGCTGAGTGACTATCCTTTTCCTCCTCAATGATCATGCTGATAGCTTGTAAGAACATTTTTGGTTCTGATCTCTGATGCGAACTGAACCGGGGGCTGTTCGGCTCATCCTTACTGGTAACAGGCCAAAGGCAGGGAGTACTGTACGTCATTAGCTCACAAAATGTCTTGCTTGGTGAAAAGCTTGCTTGTACAGTTATAGAACAGATTTAATAAAATGCTTACAGTGGTACTGTATATTTAACAGACCAAAAAGAAGCAAATAAGAGAGATTTATTAATCATGCTTACACACACTTTAAAATGAACTTGTCTCCAGTTTGTTTTATTAAAAACAAGTAATGTTCTGTTCTTGCAAGGAAAAGGGTTTCTATTTTTATGCCCACTGAGTGTATGAGAAAGCCACTTGCTACTATCAATATAATTCTGCAAAGCAATGTTCCTACTCCAGACTACACAAGAGCCAGCACTGGAGCTAAAATAAATGTTTAAAATGAAAACCAACGTTTACCTGGGGATTATTTTAAACTACGTTCAAGTTACAGATGAAAGAGTTTGGAGTTAAGCATCCAATGTTCATAGGACCTCCTAGCTGTGTGCTGTAAAGCCAATTGCTGTACCAAGGCCTACAGAAAAAAAAAATCAGATATAGCAGGTCTGAGACTCCAACAAGTATCCCTGAGGTTTGTCATATTGTTGAGGTTCCTCACCAAAATTTAAGCTAGGGCCATGATGAGAATTACACATTTACATACTTACAAGAGGCCCCTCTGTCCACATTGAGCCCAGCCATAGTCTCCAGGGAGTCCCACCTAACATCTGTGTCCCAGGTTACCAGGATTAGGCACCTAGGGGTTTTCTTTCTTACCACTGCCAAGCAGGAGGAACATCCTCTACTAGGCCACACATTATTCCTGACCCAAACCAGTAGCTCTGTCCACACTTCTCATGTACTGGCTGTATTGTAAATGTATCTTTTAGAATATCAGACCAGTTCAGCACCTACAACAGCAGCCTGAAACATTATCATACCATTGTGTAAAGATTCTAAGATGAAAATGGCCTACCCATACTGATAGACCTCACCAGACACATCAAAGAGGCACCGTAGGGTTAGAAAATATATTAAACTTTCTTGCACGTTCTTGCACAGATTTAGACAGCTCCGTGTGTCCGTCGGCTCAGCGGGGGGGTCTCCGCTGAGCTATCGGGCGGACAGGGCGGTCCCTGCACAGTGTGCAGGGACCGCCCTGTCTCTCCTCCGCTATCCCCCGTCTGTCCGTTTGCATCTGATCCGTTCGGCCGGACGGAAGAAAAATAGGCTAACGGATCCGCTCCCATAGGGAAGCATTGAGGTCCGTTAACGGACGTCCAAAAAGCAGACAAACGGAACGGACATGTGAAAGAGCCATTAGCTGTCCAGGGATCCAGTTTTGCCCTCATTTGAGCCGATTCTTCAATCGACTTGGGGTCCATGCGCCGGTATCTTAAGTAAGCGAAACCAGCAGTAAAGCCTTACGGTTTAAAAGGGGATCCCAAGCTGTCCATTCAAGTGAGGGGAAGCTGCTTAATGAAGGAAACCGGGGGAAGGACCTGCCCTGGAGGAGACCAAGCAAAGCAAGCTAGTGTCTCGGGATAGGCCTGGTGACTTTGTTAGAAGGGATCCACTACTCTAGTGGTCTTACAGTCCGCCAGGTCAGCTTAAAGGCTCTTTTACTGTAAGGCTGGAAGTTTGGGACTTAAATCCTTTGGCAGAGGATTCCTGGCTATCTACCTCAGACGGTCTGTGGCAGAGACTGTTCTCATACTGCTCGTACATCATCCCGGCTACTGGGCCATGTGAGAGGGGTCTATCCGGGTGAGCAATACCCATTTAAGAGAGAGTGGTAAATACTGGAACTCTAGACATTTTTGTGCATTCTGTACCGCGTACCTGAATCTTCCCCTTCTCTCTATACTCTTCACTTTCTTCACAATTTTTTGCAGCACAAATGAAACCTAACAGTTGAAGGTTTTACATCTTGTGTGGACATTGCAATTTCTACAGACTTTCTTCCCTGGACAACGAACTTAGAGGTAACGTGCAAAACCCAAATCTAAACCAGCAGCTCCTACAGGGGTAGTGCTACACGAGTATACATTTTTTTTTTGGAACCCATATTTCTCTTTTAAGGAAATCGGTGCTGAGAATGCTTGAAAGCCTCCACTGTTGACCTCTCCTTTTAGAAAATACTAGTTCCTTGTTTGTCATGCTGATCCAATAGCCTCAATACTTTTAAAATCTCTGAGGCCTCATACACACGATCAAATCTGTCCGCTGGAAACGGTCCGCTGGACCGTTTCAGCAGACAGATTCGATCGTGTGTACGGCCGAGCCGACGGATTTGGCCACCCGACAGATTTCAAAGCATGCTTTGAAATCTATTGGGTGGCAATCCGTCCGCCCGACATGTCTGCTGGTTAGTACACTTACCAGCAGACATGTCATCCCGCACCGCCGCCGCACCGCCGCCGAATGGATTCGGCGCATGCGTGGAAGTGTTTTACTTCCTGGTGCGGTGACGTGGCGGCGTCAACGTCACCGCCACGTCACCGACACGTCAGCGCGCTCTCTGCTGGCGGGGATTTTGGTTTGCTCGTGTGTACACGCGAGCAAACCAAAATCCCAGCAGACAGATTTGTTCAAATCTGTCGGACGGACAGATTTGAACAAATCTGTCCGCTCGTGTGTACGAGGCCTGATATTAAGTTCTGACTTAAAGTGACTCAAAGGATTGAAGCCAATGGCAGGAAGACAACTAGTATTTTCAAATGGAGGTCAGTGATGTCAGCTTACATATTTGTGTTACAGGTATCCTTTAGGCCTCATTCCCACTGGAACAACATATTTTTTGCACATAAAAAATAGGTAGTCATGGTCTAAAAGTTGCAAAGAGCTCACTGAAACTCAGAGTCCCAGCACCCCCAACCACAAAGTATCTTCTACTGAACATTTAAACCTGGTATGTTTCCAGGATGTTTGGCAGGCATCACATTTGGTAAAGTGCCTGCAAAATACCAAAAAAATATTACTCTGGGGCGGAAATGTGACCATGTTATGTCACATATTAATTTTCAATTTGTTTCCAACACACCTCTGCATGGCTAAGACCTCACCTGACCCTTTTTTGGGGATGCAACTCAAAGTAGTGTGTTGCTGTGCATTGTGGCACTCTACATCGCAAGTGTGTTGTCGTAGTGCATTGGGGTGCCAACATCAATAGCACTGCAGTGCACCAATGCATAGACCGTGTGTTAACACACCACAGGAGTCTGAACACCAACATTAAAGGGGTTGTAAAGACAAAAATATTTTCCTTTTAAATTAAAGTCTGACAGTAGTTGATAAAGTAAAAAGTAATGTTTTGCATTATAACTAGTTTGATAATGTTGAAATCGAGCCGTTTTATTTACCTCCGTCACTCCTGAATCGTTATTCTCACTGACTTCCTGGTTTGCAGTGCGCGTTCATTCTTGCTACATCACGGCCTAATGGGAACTACAGTTCCCATTAGGCTTAGCCTCCATGCCTGTGAGGGATAAGAGAGCACCTTCATGCAGGGCTGTAGTCATAGGGAGGGGGTGAGCACATTCTGCTTTCCACCATGCAAAACCGCTCAGGTGATGGTGGAAAGCAAGAAGAGGAGAGACAGGAAATGGCATTTTTAAACCTGGATTACTGTATTTTGGAGGTCAAAAGGAAAAACAAGGTAAGTGATATTTAAATGCTCTAGCTTACAGCAATCAATTGATCTAATAAAAACAAACCTTTAGTGTTCCTTTAAGTAGCTCTAAACTCCTATGCCGCGTACACACAATTGGAATTTCCAACAACAAATGTTTGATGGGATCTTGTTGTTGGAAATTCCGACCGTGTGTAGGCTCCATCAGACATTTGCTGTCGGAATTTCCGACAACAAAAATTTGAGAGCTGGTTCTCAAATTTTCCGACAACAAATTCCGAAAGTGTGTACACAATTCCGAGGTAAAGAATTCCACGCATGCTCGGAATCAAGCAGAAGAGCTGCACTGCCTATTAAACTTCATTTTTCTCGGCTTGTCATGCGTCTTGTACGTCACTGCATTCTTGAAGTTTGGAATTTCTGACAACATTTGACCGTGTGTATGCAAGACAAGTTTGAGCCAACATCTGTCTGGAAAAAAATCCACGGTTTTGTTGTCGGAATGTCTGATCGTCTGTATGTGGAATAAAGGTTTATTCACATTATGTGCAGTGACTGGGATTTTCTGCAGTTGATCAACTGGCAGTTAACACAAGGGCACATAAAATAATTGTTTTTTATTTGCCCCTTCCACACCACAATGGTAGTGTGACGCGTGGGGTGGAAAAATGCAGAATTGATGCATTTCTCAGAGCACATTGGATGGCACTGCAGGTCACTGCAGCACAGCACACTGCTAAAGCTCTGTGTACCATACACAATTGTCTACTTATTTATTTCATTTTAAATCTTGTTTTCACCTTTTCTCATCCTTTGGTACATCTTGTGTGCTGCACGGAGCATTTCAGGTTTTCTAAAGTAGACATTTGTCTTTTGTTGCTCTCTTCCCATAAGTCTCCTGTTGCCCTTTGACCTGGTGCGGCAGGTGATTATGACACACAATTGCTCAGGGCTCTGTCACTAAAATAGAAGCTAGTGATGAAGGGCAATCATGGAAGGCATTAATGAAGGGCACTGATGAAATGTAGCTATGGAGGGCAGTGATGGAAGGCATTGATGGAAGGCAATAATGGTAAACAATCATGGAGGGCTATGATGATGGGCAGTAATGGAAGGCAATGATGGCTGGCAATGAAAGAAGGGAACAATGTAAGCAATAATGGAGGGCAGTGCTGGAGGGTGCTGATAGAGGCAGTAATGCAGGGCAATGATGGAAGGCAATGATGGAAGATATTGATGGACGATATTGATGGGAGGCAATCATGGGGGGCTATAATGGAAGGCAGTGATGAAAGGTAATCATGGAGGGCCATAATGGAGGACAGTGATGGAAGGCAGTAATGAAAGGCAGTAATGAAATACAATCATGGAGGGTAGCGATAGAAAGCAGTGATGGAAGGCAATAATGGAGGGCTGAGATGGAGGGAGTTGATGGAAAGCAGTGATTGAGGGCACTGATAGAAGACAGTAATGGATAGCAGTGATGGAGGGCAATAATGGAAGGCAATCATGGAGGACTATGAAAGAGGGCAGTGATGGAAGGCAATGATGGAGGGCATTTATGGATGGCATTGATGGGAGGCACTGATGGAGAACAATACTGGAGGGCAATGATGGAAAGCAGTGATGGAAGGCAATTGTGGAAGGCTATGATGGAGGGCAGTGATGGAAGCAATAATGGGGGGCAGTGATAGAGGGTGCTGTAAGAGGGAAGTAATGCAGGGCAGTGATGAAAGGCAATGATAAATGACAATGATTGAAGTCATTGATGGAGAGCAATTATTAAGGGCTATGAAGGAAGGCAATGATGGAAGGAAATCATGGGGGTAATAATAGAGGGCAGTAATAGAAAGCAATGATGGAGGGCACTGATGGAGGACAATTATGAACAGCAGTGATGGAAGGCAATGATGGAAGGCATCAATGGAGGACAATCATGGAGGGCTATGATAGAAGGCAGTGATGGAAGGTAATTGTGGAGGGCCTTGATGGAAGGCAGTAATGAAAGGCAATTGTGAAGGGTAGTGGTGGAAGGCAATGCTGGAAGGCATTGATGGAAGGCATTGAAGAAAGTCAATAATGGAGGGCACTGATGGAAAGCAGTGTTTGAGGGCACTGGTGAAGAACAATAATGGAGGGCAATTATGAAAAGTAGTGATGGAAGGCAATTGTGGAAGGCTATGATGGAGGGCAGTGATGGAAAGCATTGATGGAGGGCAGTGATGGAAGCAATAATGGGGGGCAGTGATGGAGGGTGCTGTAAGAGGGAAGTAATGCAGGGCAGTGATGAAAGGCAATGATAAATGGCAATGATGGAATTCATTGATGAGGAGCAATTATTAAGGGCTATGAAGGAAGGCAATGATGGAAGGAAATCATGGGGGTAATAATAGAGGGCAGTAATAGAAAGCAATGATGGAGGGTGCTGATGGAGGACAATTATGAACAGCAGTGATGGAAGGCATCAATGGATGACAATCATGGAGGGCTATGATGGAAGGCAGTGATGGAAGGCAGTAATGAAAGGCAATTGTGGAGGGTAGTGGTGGAAGGCAATGCTAGAAGGCATTGAAGAAAGTCAATAATAGACGGCACTGATGGAAAGCAGTGATCGAGGGCACTGATGAAGAACAATAATGGAGGGCAATTATGAAAAGTAGTGATGGAAGGCAATTGTGGAAAGCTATGATGAGGGCAGTGATGGAGAGCTGTGATAGAAGGCAATAATAAAGGGCAATGATGGAAGGCAATGATGGAGGGCAACAGTGGAAGGCAGTAATGAAATCCAGCAATGAAATCATGGAGGACAGTGATGGAGAGCAGTGATGGAAGGCAATAATGGAGAGGAGTGATGGAGGTCACTGACGGATAGAAATTTTGGGGGTAAAAAAAAAAAAAATAGAAATGAAATGATGGGGGTCAGTAATAGAAGGAAATCGTGGAGGGCTGTGATGGAGCGCAGTGATGGAAGGCAATTAAGTAGGGCACTGATTGAAGGCAATGATGGAAGGCAATCATGGAGAGCTATGATGGAGGGCAGCAATGGAAGCCAATGATAGAGGGCAGACTGGACAGTAATGGAAATCAGTGATGGAAGGCAATTGTGAAGGTCTATAATGAAGAGCACTGATGGAAAGTAATGATTTAAGGCAATGATGTAGGGTAGCGATGGAAGTCATTGATGGAGGATAATGATGGAAGGTAATAATGGAGGGCACTGATTGAAGATAATGATGGAGGCCAATGATGGAAGGCAATAATGGATAGAAATCAAGGAAGGCTATGATGCGGGCAGTGATGATGGAAAGCAAGTGACGGAGGGCGGTAATGGAAGTTGGTGATGGAGGGCACTGATGAAAGGCAATCATGGAGGGCTATGATGGAGGCACTCCTGCGCGAGAGCCCATAGCTCTACGTCGGCTCTCGAAGTGCCCCCCCGCTCGCTCCTGACTCCCACTCGCGAGCCCGGCGGTTGCAATCACCGACAGGCACCCGCGATCGCTTGTTACAGAGCGAGAACCGTGAGCTGTGTGTGTAAACACACAGCTCCCGGTCCTGTCAGGGGATCATCTACAATGTATGAACAGCGATCAGTCATTTCCCCTAGTGAGTCCACCCCCCCTACAGTTACAACACACCCAGTGAACATACTTAACCCCTGCCCTGCCCCCTAGTGTTAACCCCTTCCCTGACAGTGGCATTTTTATAGTAATTAATGCATTTTTATAGCACTGATCGCTATAAAAATGCCAATGGTCCCAAAAATGTGTCAAAAGTGTCCTCCATATTGTCGCAGTACCGAAAAAAATCGCTGATCGCCGCCATTACTAGTAAAAAAAAAATATTAATAAAAATGCTATAAAACTACCCCCTATTTTGTAAATGCTATAACTTTTGCACAAACCAATCAATAAACGCTTATTACGATTTTTTTATGAAAAATATGTAGAAGAATATGTATCGGCCTAAACTGAGGAAAAAAATGTTTTTTTTTTATATATATATATATTTGGGGATATTTATTATGGTAAAAAGTAAAAAATATATATTTTTTTCAAAATTGTCGCTCTATTTTTGTTTATAGCGCAAAAACTAAAAAACAGCAGAGGTGATCAAATACAACCAAAAGAAAGCTCTATCTTCTATTTATGGGGAAAAAAGGACGCCAATTTTGTTTGGGAGCCACGTCGCAATTGTCAGTTAAAGCGACGCAGTGCCGAATCACAAAAAGTGCTCTGGTCTTTGACCAGCAATATGGTCTGGGGCTTAAGTGGTTAATTTGCATAGATTTCCTCTCACTTCCTGTTTACCTATGAGAAATGTCTAAAAAATAAACTGACAGGGGCTATAACCCTCCATTACTCTATCTAAAAAGAAAAGACATTGATCAGGGCACTTATAGAAGGCCGTGATGGAAGTCACAGGTAAAGGACAGTGATGGAGGACACTGATGGAAGACATTGATAACGGCACTCATGGAAGGCACAGGTAAAGGACAGTGATGGAGGGCACTGATGGAAGACATTGATAAGGGCACTCATGGAAGGCAGTGATGGAAGTCACAGGTAAAGGACAGTGATGGAGGGCACTGATGGAAGCCATTGATAAGGGCATTCATGGAAGGCAATGATGGAGGGCACTGATGGAAGACATTGATAAGGGCATTCATGGAAGGCAATGATGGAAGGCACTGATGGAAGACATTATAAGGGCACTCATGGAAGGCAGTGATGGAAGTCACAGGTAAAGGACAGTGATGGAGGGCACTGATGGAAGACATTGATAAGGGCACTCATGGAAGGCAGTGATGGAAGTCATGGGTAAAGGACAGTGATGGAGGGTACTGATGGAAGACATTGATAAGGGCACTCATGGAAGGCCGTGATGGAAGTCACAGGTAAAGGACAGTGATGGAGGACACTGATGGAAGACATTGATAAGGGCACTCATGGAAGGCACAGGTAAAGGGCAGTGATGGAGGGCACTGATGGAAGACATTGATAAGGGCACTCATGGAAGGCAGTGATGGAAGTCACAGGTAAAGGACAGTGATGGAGGGCACTGATGGAAGCCATTGATAAGGGCATTTATGGAAGGCAATGATGGAGGGCACTGATGGAAGACATTGATAAGGGCATTCATGGAAGGCAATGATGGAGGGCACTGATGGAAGACATTGATAAGGGCACTCATGGAAGGCAGTGATGGAAGTCACGGGTAAAGGACAGTGATGGAGGGCACTGATGGAAGACATTGATAAGGGCACTCATGGAAGGCAGTGATGGAAGTCATGGGTAAAGGACAGTGATGGAGGGTACTGATGGAAGACATTGATAAGGGCATTCATGGAAGGCAGTAATGGAAGTCACAGGTAAAGGATAGTGATGGAAGGCAATGATGAAGGGCACTGATGGAAGTCATGGGTAAAGGACAGTATTGGAGGGCACTGATGGAAGACATTGATAAGGGCATTCATGGAAGGCAGTGATGGAAGTCATGGGTAAAGGACAGTGATGGAAGGCAATGATGGAAGTCATGGGTAAAGGACAGTGATGGAGGGCACTGATGGAAGACATTGATAAGGGCATTCATGGAAGGCAGTGATGGAAGAGATTGATAAAGGACAGTGATGGAAGGCAATGATGGAGGGCACTGATGGCAGTCATGGGTAAAAGACAGTGATGGAGGGCACTGATGGAAGACATTGATAAGGGCATTCATGGAAGACAGTGATGGAAGGCAATGATGGAGGGCACTGATGGAAGTCATGGGTAAAGGACAGTGATGGAGGGCACTGATGGAAGACATTGATAAGGGCATTCATGGAAGGCAGTAATGGAAGTCACAGGTAAAGGATAGTGATGGAAGGCAATGATGGAGGGCACTGATGGAAGTCATGGGTAAAAGACAGTATTGGAGGGCACTGATGGAAGACATTGATAAGGGCATTCATGGAAGGCAGTGATGGAAGTCATGGGTAAAGGACAGTGATGGAAGGCAATGATGGAGGGCACTGATGGCAGTCATGGGTAAAAGACAGTGATGGAGGGCACTGATGGAAGACATTGATAAGGGCATTCATGGAAGGCAGTGATGGAAGGCAATGATGGAGGGCACTGATGGAATTCATGGGTAAAGGACAGTGATGGAGGGCACTGATGGAAGACATTGATAAGGGCACTCATGGAAGGCAGTGATGGAAGAGATTGATAAAGGACAGTGATGGAAGGCAATGATGGAGGGCACTGATGGCAGTCATGGGTAAAAGACAGTGATGGAGGGCACTGATGGAAGACATTGATAAGGGCATTCATGGAAGGCAATGATGGAGGGCACTGATGGCACTCATGGGTAAAGGACAGTGATGGAGGGTACTGATGGAAGACATTGATAAGGGCATTCGTGGAAGGCAGTGATGGAAGTCACAGGTAAAGGACATTGACAGAAGACAACGATGGAGGACACTGATAGAAGGCAATCATGCATGGCTATGATGGAGTGAAATGATGGAAAGCAGACTGGGCAATAATAGAAAGGAATAGTAGAGGGCAGTGGTGGGTTGTAATACCAGGCAGTGGTGGGTAGTGACGTCAAGCAGTGACGTAAAGCAGCGGTACGTAGGTGACGGCGGGCAGTGTTGCGCACACTAATTGGCAGTAGCAGTCGGTGGGCAGACAGACGTACACAGGACACACTGCCAGCCCTGCCCGTGTCTTACGTCACAGGAAAAGCTGGAGTCCCGGGGGTCGGCGCTGTGCGTGGCGGGCGGGTGAGCTCTCCTTTCTATCTATCTATCTATGTATGTATGAGGTTTCCAGGTGTAGACTTGTTGGAAGGAGAAGACATCCTCTGGTGACTCCTCCCCCTCAGCTACCTGTGTACACCCCTCCCCCTCCCTCCCTCCGTTCCCGGGTGTCCTCTCTCCATCTATGCCGAGCCGAGGGATGTGACAGAGGCAGTAACTGTAGCGGAGGAGGGACACAGGCGATCAGCTGGGAGGATTACAGCCCTGTACAGCCGTCGGAGAAGAGGAAAGGGAAGGTAGGAGGGAACGGAGCTGAGCTGAGCTGACAGGCGGTGTGTGGAGGAGAAAGCAGCGAGGAGATCCCGGGAGATCGGAGGAGATCGCCGTCCATGGTCGCAGAGCCCAGCCGCCTTCCCTCAGTATACAGATCCGACCAGTAAGGAGGGAGGGGGGATCTGATCAGCACCGCAGCCCCATTATCTGATGATATCCCATGGCAAACAGGTGCTGGGGAATGCCTAGAAATGAGCAGCTCCCCCATAGGTGGACAATGATAGATGTGGGGCTACTCCATTGCTTGGTACTGCAAGTGTCACATTGATGCTGATAGTCTATTCCAGAATAGAAGGGACACAGCAATACAGAGCAAGCATCCCTGATCAGGAGACATGAAGGACTGTCTGCAAGCTTCTCCTGATTACCAATGACAGCTGAGTGAAGGTGTTGGAGATCTTATGGACTCCATTTGTGGAAGGAGGATTTCCCCCCTACCATAAGACTGCCCTGGTTATCTGTAGAGGAGGTGACCGAGGAAGGCCCCATCGTCTGTCTGTCCTGCCCACTTTCTTGCAATATGGCTGGTGCAGGAATTTGGGGGTTGAGACAGAAGTGGCTTTCAGGTTTTCCTGGGTCCTCCTGTTAGCGATGGCCAGTGGCAACAAATCGCAAAGCAACTTCAGTAGCATTGGCTTGACCATGAACGCCATCAACAACAACAACAACATGCATCAAGATTCCTTCGTTTTAGCCAAGGGAGATCCTGCTCTCATTATTCCGGTCACTATGGAGGTGCCATGTGACAGTCGGGGACAGCGGATGTGGTGGGCATTCCTGGCCTCTTCTATGGTGACATTTTTCGGGGGCCTTTTTATTATCTTGGTGTGGAGGACTCTAAAATACCTTTGGACAGTCTGCTGCCACTGTGGGGGCAAGAATAAGGTAACTAACTATGTCCACTTTCCAGTTAAGTTTGTTGTGTGTTGTTGGTTTTATCCCATTGGAAGGTAAGTTGTCGGAGTTGGTGAAAGTAGCTGGAGAATGCTCAGAAGAAAGGGATCAAAGTGCACGCTAATTTTAGGCTCTTATTATGGAAAGGCAGAACAGTTGGATAGTCTCCGGGCTACCAACATAGTTCTGTGTAATGTGATATTATTGCCACCGTCTAAGCAAGACCTGCATGGCCATCACTGCTATTAACTATTTAGATTAGGTGGGGACTTGGCGTAACCTACTGCAGAATTTGGGGGCTTCTAAAGTACCGTAGCCTCCAAATTTTAGGTATGCAAGTTGAATTCATTGAATAGGTGAACTGGTTGATCTTTAGAATCAACACATGAAGAGTTTGTAGGAATAAAAAAAGTAAGTTGACACATTGCGCTATATATATATATTTTTGCATAGACAAGGTTTCTGTGACATCAGGCTGCAGCATATATATACGTCAAAGGCTGACTTTGCTTAATCCTTGTGATTCATTGCTTTAATATGCAAGTAGGAGTAAGGAAATATACATTGTAAACTCAGATTAATGGCTGGTATTTTTGATTCTCAGATAATTATAATGACAGAAGCAAAATCGCAATTGGACATGCCAGTGGTTTAACGTAACTTAGGCATTTCAGTAATACAATTCATACGAAAGTTTTGATCAATTTAACAGAAACAAGATGCAGTCATTAGATGAACAAGGTTGTGGATTTGCTCTTCTTTCTTTCCTAGGTTTATCATTACCATTACTTATATAGTGCTGTCAATTTACGCAGCGTTTTACACACACATATATATATATATATTTGCATCCAGTCTCTGCCTTCAAGAATGTAAGATCCCTAAGCCCACGTTCACATTGGGCTGATTTTTGGTATGCGATTTGACATGTCAAATCGCATATCGAATCGGAGCCTATTGCCACCACTTGAATCGGTGCGACACCGGCTTTGCGGCACTGCTTCCCAAAAACACTACTTTTGGCGACTTTGGGAGTTTTCAGTTTTCAATAGACATCTGTGCAAGAACTCGCACAGATGTCTGCCAATTCGCCCCTGAAGTCAGACTGAAATGCCGGTTTGAGTTGAGCTAAAAATCGCATGAATTCAGACCCACCCTCAGTGTGGACGTGGGCTCACTCACATTCCTACATACATATACTAGAATAAAAATGTATGCTAGGAAAAATCTTCTAGTCATTATGTCAGGAAGGTGAGATGCAAGTCTGTCCAAAGAGCAGCTAACCACTAGCCGTCTGTCTGCAAACATCTTCACAACCCCATCTACCCAGATGTAGTCCTTGTCTTAAATTTAGCTATACCACAAAATGATGCCTAATAACTCAATACATTATTTTATTTTTTTTAGAGCTAAAAAAAACCCATTACATTCAGTTCATTAATTTTATTTTCTAAAATCACCATTTTAATACTAACCCTTTAATTTTTAATAAAGGTAAATAAAGCGATAAGGCAGATCTTTAAAATGTGTTATTTTGTCCGGGATTGTGTGGGTGGAGAAATTAAGTGAAAAGCCTTACTCAGTGACAGTTAATGTTTGTTGTAATATTATTATACAGAATTTACATAGCACCAACAGTTTTACGCAGTGCTTTACAATATAAAGTGGGGCAGTACAATTACAATACAGAAGGAATAGGAGGGCCCTGCTCATGGAGCTTACAATCTAAAGGATGTCACCATTTGGGGTTTCATCCAATCAAAAGCAGCAGACAAGGCTGTCAAATGAAACTAGTCACAGCTTATGTGTTTATGTATTTTAAATTGATAGGAAGCATCAATCATTTAGAATGGATTGTGGCTTCCACCATGATGATGACCACATGGTGCAGAACATGTTATCATTCACATGTCTTCACAAACCAGAGGAACTGCACAGGGAGTTTCCTCCACTTGTGTTTTGATTTTAAGACAGTGGATACTAATTTCTTTGAGGGTTCTGTACCCTAGATCAGTGTTTCCCAACTCCAGTCCTCAAGGCACGCCGACAGGTCATGTTTTCAGGCTTTCCATTATTTTGCACAGGTGATTTGATCAGTTTCACTGCTTTAGTAATTACCACAGCCATTTCATCTGAGGGAAATCCTGAAAACATGACCTGTTGGTGTGCCTTGAAGACTGGAGTTGGGAAACACTGCCCTAGATCAATGATGTGTTTCTTTTTTTTTTTTTTAACATGAACAGAATGTTCTTTTATTGAAAAATAAATGACGTGTTTCTTTAGGCAATAGCAGCCAACCAGGTATATGCTTTAACTACTGTGGTGCTCAGCTCATGACAGCTGATTTGTGATTGAGTGCTATGCGTCACTGTGCACCCTGCAACATCTTCAATTAAGCACTCTATTTTAATTAAAGCCAGGCTTTGTCACAGATGCATTTTTATTTATATAAAATATTTGGGAGAGTGGTGCATCACAGCAAAAAAAAAAAAAGTACATGAAATGTTGTGAAGCACAACTAAAAATAATTCCGAGGTGATCCAGGAGGAAAGAGATGTGACTGGTGTAGTTCTTGTCTGCACTATTTAACATACTAAACCGACTTAAACGTAGAGGATACCGTATTACACTACAAAATAACCTGTTGACACAATGCAATTTTATGACATTGATACGTAGTGAGATGTGATGAGGCTTTCGTTTTTTTCATGTTCTGCTTAGCAATATTTCATACAAGTGAACTTTTATGGACATAAGCACACTTGCTCTAGATTAAAAAACATATTTTCAGAATACATATATCTAATTTCTAAGCATAGGAGCACCTGAGAAAAGAAGATTGTGACTTCTTCTTATATCAAATGATTGATAAGGGCTTTTACTAATCCATGGCAGTGGAAAGAATACCAGCCTCGCCCTGCAGGCCCCTTGGTACAGACCTTTGGGTATGAACCTCCTCGTGCATTTTGGAGCCGAAGATGGAACACTTTGCTCCCCCCCCCCCCCTCCCACCTCTGTGACTTCCCATCACTAGCTTACCTTCATAGAGACGGTTGCTAAGTATCCCTGTTGTGTCATAGCCCTGCAGAATAGGGAAAATGAATACGCAGTATACAGCATAGGAAAAGAAGTCGGCTTGGCCTACACTGTAACAATCGTAGAATGAGTGTGTAAGTCACAGACCAATACAAAAAAAACTGCAAAAGTAAAAAAAATAGACAGTTCTAGTCGTCAAAAGCAGTTTGTCAGACCTAAAGAGCGATATGAGCAGTGTTTTTCAATAATTTACAGCATGCCTTTCTATGGGTTGTTGGTTCCCTTTCCCTGTAATATCCTTTTTGAAAGTGAGATAAGATACTGCTTTGATTACAGCAAGGATGGAATTTTAAATCGATAGACTTGCTATAAATGTTCATTTTTCTTTGGAGGATGCGCCTGGTGGTAGCAAGGTATAGGTAGGTACGGAGAAGCAGTTTATGATATTGGTTAGTTTTAAAATGTAATAAGGGAATTTTAGTAAAGGGGGGCCCCCCGGGAAGCTTCCTAGAAAAATCATTAGATAAAGTAGTCTACAAAAATAAAAATGTAATGGTGAAAACCCTCCAATTAATAATTAGGACACCAGTGCTCCCCTGGTGAAGAATATTAAAAACCATTTAAAAAAAGAACATTCTCATGGCCTCATCAGTCTCAGTCACTCATGTCTCCAACTAATTTTACAATTTTAAACAAAAGTGTTGAGAGATAGATAGATGGATATATATCTCTATCTATCTATCTATCTATCTATCTATCTATCTATCTATCTATCATGTGTGTGTGTGTGTGTGTATGTGTGTGTGTATATATATATATATATATATATATATATATATATATATTATATGTGTGTATGTGACAAATCTCCAATAGGTAACACATGAATCCCATAACAATAAACAAAGTGATAAATACAAAGTTTCAATACTCCAAAAATATCCATTTATCCAATGAAAGACAAATTTCCAATCTCTGCTCCACAAGTAAAAGTGCTCCAAAAGGAAAAGCCACTTTCCTGACACACAGGTCTCAAAAGCGTTCTAATTGGATATAGATCACTCCATCCATCAGATTCCCTCTTAGCAATTCAATCTCCGGACTAAAAGATTTTCAAGGTCCCTTCCAATCCTCCTATATGGTGGTGGCAGGTACTCTTTAAATCCACGGCAAACAAACTCCCCAACTTGTTGGCTACACAATCTAAACCAAAGGAAACGCAAGGAAGCTTCCAATTGTGTATTACGCTTTTTAATAAAAATATACCCAAATAGCAGTAAAACGCACTCGCATTTTGAAAATTGCATCACCAACATGAAATGAAACGACTTCCAGTTTTCGGCCCTGGACCAGAAGTGACGTTACTTGGCTCCGCTCTTTGTGTTTCCCTTGGGTGAGATTGTGTAGCCAACAAGTTGGGGTGTTTGTCGAGGATTTAAAGAGGACCTGCCACCACCTTATAGGAGGATTGGAAAGGACCTTGCAATCTTTTAGTCCGGTGATTGTTTTGCCGTGGGGGAATCTCATTGATGGAGTGATCTATATCCAGTTATAACGCTTTTGAGACCTGTATGTCAGGTGAGCAGCCATTTTTTTTTCTGGTGGTGGAGCACTTTTACTTGCGGTGAAGCATGGATTGAAAATATGTCAAGGGATGGATGGATATTCTTGAGCATTGAGACTGTATTGATTTTATCAGTTTTTGATTATTTTTATGGGATCCAATAGTTACCTATTGGAGATTTATTTTCACATATCATTTTGTCACACATTATATACTGAGTAGCGCAGCACTATTTTTTTTTTTCTTTCTATGAGTTAATGCAAAAACACTTAAATGTGTTCCCACATCAAAAAAAAAATTAAACATTTTTTGTTTTTAATTATTATTATTATTATGTTTTTTTTATGTGGCAACACATTTAAGTGTTTTTGCAGAAACTCAGTTATGTATTGTTTATTTTAAACAACAAAAACACTGGCGACGTCTACACACTTGGACGTTTAATAGTATTTTATATTTTGATATATTTTCCATATATCCTATTTGAAGTGGACTCGTTCATAAACTGACTGATTTTACACACTTTTTTGGTTTAGAGTGAATGTGTTGAGGGCCATGAGCGCTGATTTTTGTGTCTTTCTATTGTTTATTTTAAAGCACAGAGTGGTAGCGCAGAGATTTTTATATTCCTAATTTTTAAAATGTGTCTTCCAAATGGGCCCTTTTCCAACTCTGTTCTTCTCTTTGCACTCTAGCCTACCATAATCTGTGTAGGTGATGCAGTTATTTCTTCTGAATATTTCATATAGTAGCTTATATAGCGAGAGAACAATTTGAATATACAGAAAAGGCCGTAGGACTGGTAACGTCTTCCTTTTCCCTTTTTTTTTTTTTTTTTTATAGTTATTTTTTAAAAGTGCAACATTTTGAGGGCACCAAATTTTGCCAACTGCATTTTGATCACACTAATTACGTAGAGCAGCAATTTGTTGCCTGGGGAATAGTGGGTTAAAGACACTATTTCTTTAAAAAAAGGCTAGAGATTAATTTCCTAAGTAATATTGACAGTGGCTTAATACATAACTTGGAAATCTATATTCTCTGTAGCCCACATTGTATCACTGTTTTATTTTTATTTTTTTTATTGATCTATAAATCCTGCTGGTACTGGTTGGTCACTGTAGATCGGGGTAAAAAAAGTTGTGCAGACTTCAGGGGTTAGATCACTCGTTTAATCAGGATATGACTTTTTGTTGGCTATAATAGTAAATTAAGCTAAGCTGGGCTTTGCAGCAGTAGTGTACAGTTCCAGCACTGCAGTAAATATTAACCCATTCATGAATGGAGGCAACTAAAAATAAAAACCAGACCAAACATTGCTGTTTTTTTTTTTTTTTTTTTTTTTTTTTTTTCAGTGCACCCAACAAATAATTGCTTTTGTATACTATAATTTATTAAATTAAACTATTTTATATTGGTTTTTCATAACATTTTAGGCTTTCACTATGCTAGCTTTATACAATATTCTGAATTTTATATTGTTTGTTCAGCCAAGTAAAAGATAATATTTAGTTTAATAGTCAAGTTTAATTTAACAACAAAGTAATGCATAACATTTTATGTAAATAATCTAAAAAAATTGACAAAAATATGTTATCTTTTTATCAAGAGATTCAAAGAACAGTGCCTTGCAAAATTATTCATACCCCTTGACATTTTCCACATTTTGTCATGTTAAAACCAAAAACGTAAATATATTTTATGTGATAGACATAATTTTGAAGTGGAAGGGAAATGATAAATGGTTTTCAATTTTTTTTTTTTTTTTTACAAATATGTGAAAAGTAGGGCGTGCATTTGTATTCACACCCACCCCCCTTTACTTTGATACCCCCAACTAAAATCTAGTGAAACCAATTGCCTTCAGAAGTCACCTAATTAGAAAATGGGGTCCACACGTGTGTATTTTAATCTCTGTGTGTGTGTGTGTGTGTGTATATATGTATATACAGAGCTTTTTTTTCTCAGAAAATAGGTGCAGGAACTCAACCACGACCCGTTCAGATTTCACAAACAGTAGAAGGGTCTTAAAGGGGCATTAATTACCAGAATTGCATTACATACAGTGTGCAGAGTTCAGGGGGTTACAAAGCAGTCACTTGTAAACACAGAAACCAGACTTCTGTGTTCACAAGTGATTGTGGTGAGCGGGCACCAAAGGGTCTGAGCCAAAGGTGGTGGAACTGAGTTCCACCAAGTTCCCCCAGAAAAAAAAGCCCTGGAGGGCTTTACTGAACAGCTGTGTGTGTGTGTATGTGTGTATGTGTATATATATATATATATATATACACACACACACACACAGCTGTTCAGTAAAGCCCTCCAGAGGTTTGTTGGAGAACCTCAGTGAACAAACGGCATCATGAAAGCCAAGTAAAACACCAGACAAGTCAGGCATAAACTTCTAGAGAAGTTTCAAAGCAGGTTTGGGTTATAAAAAAATAAAATTAAATCCCAAGCTTTGACCATCTCACAGAGCACTGTCCAATCCATCAGCCAAAAATAGGAAAGAGTATGGCACAAATGCAAACCTACGAAGACATGGCCCTCCACCTAAATGGACAGGCCGGGCAAGGAGTGCATTAATCAGAGAAGCAGCCAAGAGGCCCATGGTAACTGGTGGAAAAATATGTCCACTGGACAGCTATTAGTCATGCACTCCACAAATCTGACCTTTATTAAAGAGTGCAAGAAGAAAGCCATTGTTTAAAAGAAGTCCTGTTTGCAGGTTGCGGAGAGCTATGTGGGGGACACAGCAAACATGTAGAAAAAGGTGCTCTGGTCAGATGAGACCAAAATTGAACTTTTTGGCCTAAAAGCAAAACTCTGTGTGGCAGAAAACGAACATCACCCTGAACACGTCATTCCCACCGGGAAACATGGTGGTGGCAGCATCATGTTGTGGGGATGCTTTTCTTCAGCAGGGACAGGGAAACTGGTCAGAGTTGATGGGAAGATGGATGGAGCCATCCAATCTTAGAAGAAAACCTGTTTGTCTTCAAAAGATTTGAGACTGGGGCAGAGGTTCACCTTCCAGCTGGACAACCCTAAACATACCAGAGCGTTGAGGGAATAGCTTGGATCAAAGCATATTCATGTGTTAGAGTGGCCCAGTCAAAGTCCAGACCTAAATCCAATTGAGAATCTGTGGCAATTCTTGAACATTTCTGTTCACAGAAACTCTGGGCCAGATTCAGAGAGCCATTATGCCTGTCTAACTGGTGTTAGACTGGAGTAATTTCAAATTAGCGCGTCGAAAACCTCAAACCATGAATAGATGGCTGCGGGCTTCAATTCGACTGGATTACGTGTTTGTACGCCTTCGGATCTACGCTGCAATAAAATTGCGGCCACTGGGTGGACTTCCCGTCGTTTTCCGCGTCGGGGTATGCAAATGAGCTTTTGCCGGCGATCCCCGAAATTACGATCTTCAATTGCAATCTCTTACGGCACCTTTAGTCATCTTCTATTTGCGTAACACTATACCAGCTTTTTGCTGCTCTAATATTAGACAGCCCATGTTAAGTATGGCCGTCGTTCCTGCGTCGAATTTCTACGTTTTCCGACGTCTTTTATTATTTTTTTTACGTAAGTCGTCCGGGAATAGGAATGTTCGTAATCGACGCTACTCAAACGAATGACGTAACGACGTGATTTCGCGCAATGCACGGCGGGAAATTTCTGAACGGAGCATGCGCAGTTCGATCGCAGCGGGGACGCGATTAATTTAAATGCTTCACGCCCCCTAATCGCGTATTTCGATTAAGCGGCGAGAAATGGACTACGCCGCTGTAGCGTACGGGCAAAAATCTACCAGGATTCGGTGTAGAGCCTGGTAAAATACGGCAGCGTAGAGTATTTCGATTACGCAGCACAATATTAAGTGTATGTGAATCTACCCCTCTGTATCCAATCTCGCAGAGCTTGAGCTATTTTGCAAAGTAGAATGGGCAAAAATGTCACTCTAGATCAGCAAAGCTGGTAGACACATCCTCAAAAAGACTTGCAGCTGTAATTGCAGTGAAAGGTTGTTCTACAAAGTATTGACGTGGGGGGGGTGGCTTGGAGTACAAATGCACACCCCACTTTTCACATATTTATTTGTAAAAAAAGTGTTAAACTGTTTTTAATTTTTCTTCTACTCCACAAAAATGTGTCACTTTGTGTTGCTCTATCACATACAATACATTTAGGTTTTTTGTTGTAACATGACAAAATGTGGAAAATTTAAAGGGGTATGAATACTTTTTTTTAAGGCACTGTATGTATAGGTTGTGATGTATACTACTAGCATATCGCTGATCAACAACATGATATATTATTGATTTTAAAGGGAAATTTTATTGGCATGTTGTCTCCCCCCCCCCCCCCCCCCCCCCCCATGCTCCCACTGCACTGGCATCTTATAAGATCTAGAGTAAATGGTGCCCATATGGCTTTCAGGTTCCACTATGTCCATGGTTCATTTTCTGGCAGATTTATTTTAAAAGAAGTACGTTTTTTTTTTTTTTTTCCCCATTTATACTTAAGTGGATGCAGCTTTGGTTCAATGTTTCATCTGTCCCCCACCGCCTCTACACTGAGAACTGAGCGATCTAACATCATGATGGCTCTGTTCTCACACATCCCTGAGCAGGAAGTTGCAGACTGTCAGTCAGCAGCTCTCCTCTCTGCTCTGCCACGCTTGCTGGAGCGAAGGGCCATGGAGGGGCGCGGAGCAGCCGTCTCAGTGACTCACTGAGAGGCTGAGACGGGCATCAGTCCAGGCACCTGGCAGATCCATAATTTATTGTCGTGATGACGCAGTGCGTGCCTGGACTGATTCCTCTTACGTCGGCAGAGATCGGACTTTAGACCGCTCTCTCATAAAAAGTCTGCTTACATAATCTGTAATAAAAACATCTTTGCCATTTTGAAGCTTCAGGTTGCTTTATCTCTTGTGTCAAAACTTTTCAGAAGTTATGCTGATAACAGAAGAACGGAGCAAGAGAAAGCTAAGGGACTTAGGGTTTTTAAGAGAGATAAGAAAACACTGCAGATATATGCCCAGCTCATATTTCATGAATCGGGTTTACATCCACTTTAAGGTTTTTAGGCTGATGTTTGGTAACTCGAACTTTCGGCTCCCTCCACATATTTTCAGTGGGATTAAGGTCTGGAGACTGGCTAGACCACTCTAGGACCTTAATGTGCTTCTTCTTGAGCCACTCCTTTTGTTGCCTTGGCTGTGTGTTTTGGGTCATTGTCATGCTGGAATACCCATCCACGACCCATTTTCAATGCCCTGGCTGAGGGAAAAAGGTTCTCGCCCAAGATTTAATGGTACATGGCCTTGTTTATCGTCCCTTTTGATGCAGTGAAGTTTTCCCCTTGGTAGAAAAACACCACCAAAGCATAATGTTTCCACCTCCATGTTTGATGTTGGGAATGGTGTTCTTGGGGTCATAGGCAGCATTCTCCTCCTCCAAACACGGCGAGTTGAGTTGATGCCACAGAGCTTGATTTTGAGCTCAACTGACCACAAAGCTTTCACCCAGTTCTCTGAATCATTCAGATGTTCATTAGTAAAACTTCACTTTACATGTGCTTTCTTGGGCAGAGTGACCTTGCGGGTGCTGCAGGATTTCAGTCTTTCACGGCGTAGTGTGTTACCAATTGTTTTCTTGGTATGATTTTATACATAGTTGCATGGATCCAGCTTGGACCAATGTAACTAACTATGTTAAAATGTACCATACTTGTAACTGACCTTTTTAAAGGCTTGGGGCCTTAGGGTAAACGGACTTAGAATGGGGCCCTATGGGAGCGGATTCGTTAGCGGATGATGCATCCGCTAACGTCCGCCTACGATCCGCGTCCGTCTGGATCCGTTTCGCGGACGGAAGGAAACCCTATTTTTCTTCCGTCCGGTGGATCGGATCGGATGCAGACGGTCAGTTTCCATCCGATTCCCCATAGGGGATAGCGGAGGAGAGACAGGGCGGTCCCTGCACAGTGTGCGGGGACCGCCCTGTCCACCGACAGCTGAGCGGGACCCCCTGCTGAGCCGACGGACACAAACGAGCGGGACCGAAAAACGGTCCGCACCGTGTGAAAGGGCCCTTAGAGCCGGTTCACACTGGGGCGACTCACCAGACGGCTTAGCCGCCTGACGAGTCGCGTGCCATTCGATGCAATGGAACCGTTCTAATAGGAGCGACGCAAGACTTATTAAAAGGTTCCTGCACGACTTCGGGGGGCGTCTCGGGGCGACCTACATTGACTTCTATACAGGTATAGAAGTCGTTTTGCAAATCGCCTCTGAAGTCGTCCTCAGGACGACTTGCAGAGTCGCCCCCGAAGTAATGCCGCGGAAGTGTGAACCGACTCTCAGGAAGTATCTCAGCAAAATCAAACTCCAATTCAAGTGATACATGCATATGTTTAAATGTGTAACTAAGGGAAAAACTTGTTTTTTTTTTTTTAGTTTTGGGTAGAGTAAAGAGGGAATAAATACCAGTCAGGGTTTTATTGCTGTCTGTTTCCCCATTTCACACTTTCCATTTGTCCTGTTTACCATTATCTTTGAAAGTGAAAAAAAATCCCAAATTTTGGGGTGACCTCAGAAAAGCAATAGATGGGAAATCTTTCAACAGGGACACTAGTCCTAGTGACACCCAGGAGGGATTTCCTCTCTTTAAATGGATTTCCTCTCACTTCCTATTTTGGCTAAGATATACAGGAAGTGAAGGAAATTCTGACTTATGGGTCACAGATGGGCAAAAAAAAAAAAAACTGTCCAGGGTTATAAACTTCCCTTACTCTATACAAAAGGGGGGGACTTTTGCCTTTTTTTATTGTTTTTATTTACACTTTAACCACTTTAGCCCTGGAAGGATTTGACCCCTTAATGACCAGGCCAGTTTTTGCGATTGATGTCGTCCTATTTTTTTGTGGAATTTTTTTTTTGTGGTATTTGATCACCCGTGCAGGTTTTTTTTTTGCGATCTAAACAAAGGGTGACAATTTAAAAACAAAAAAATTATTATTATTTATATATATATATATATATATAATATATTATATATATATATAATATATATATATATATATATATATATATATATTATACACCACACACACACACACAACACACACACACACACACACACACACACACACACACACACACACACACACACACTATATACAACACCAACACACACACACACACACACACACACACACTATATACATACATACATACATACATACGGCTCAAAATGTCAAGTCCTGAGCTACTAGCCAGGCCTCAAGAGTTACTCGCCACCAGTTGCCCCACCTAATTCATACACTGCCCTGCGCCTAATTGCACCTGTTAAAAACGCCCTCGTAGATTATCTCATGGAATGACACTGTTAAATGTTTTATGCAGAATCAGGTTACAAAATTAAATATTACCAACAACAACTTTAACAAAATGAGACAGGGCACTGGGGGCAGACCAGAGGGAAAGGGCACTAGAACTGGGTCTCCCCCTCTCTCCCTCTCCCTCTCCCCCTCCCTCCATCATCAGCCTGTGTGTGCAGCTCCAAGCTTGCATGTCCCCACGTCCCCCTTTTATTCAGGCTGGCAGTGAGGAGAGAAGCTGCAGCACAGCGGGAGGGAGTACAATCCAGTGCTGAGATCCACACAACTGCACAGCCATTGAGACCATCTGTTCACAGTGCTCAGGCTGAACTGTTAGACACTTACATAGAGCACAAGGAGAAGAAAACTGCACAAACTGGAAGGCTGCCGCTCTCATGTTAGGGCAACTTTCAGTGCGCTGCAGCGCGGTTGTCGGTGACATACTGTGGTAATTTTCTGCAATCCTCCACCTCACTCATTACTTTGTGCTCTCCAGCTACATTGGCATGGTCAGGGGGAGGGGGGCAGGCTCAGAGAGATGAGAATTGTAAGAAGAGCACCTGTGTACTGCTTGCTGCTGCTGCTGCACGGCTCACCAGACTACTTTTTCCCGAGCATGCACCTTTCCTCTTCCTGCCGCCAATCTCATCGGGCAATCTCATCGTCTAAGTGTAGGCACAGATTGGAGGAGATTGGTCATGCAGCCCTGTCATCACTCGCCCCCAGCTTAAATCCATTTGCCAAATGCTAGTAGGCGAGTGGAAATTTTGAGCGCTGTGTATATATATATATATATATATATATATATATATATATATATATATATATATATATATATAATCTCACACAAACGCAGTGTATTTTGCGTCTACAAACAATGGGATAGATTTAAGGACTTTTTATTGTTTTTACTAGTAATGGCAGCGATTTCCCCCCCCCCCCCCCCTTTTTTTTTTCTGGACTGCGACGTTTGCTTCAGATAAATCTGACCCCAAATTACACTTTTTGGGGACCAGTGACATTATTACAGTGATCAGTGCTACAAAAATGCACTGATGGGCTGCCTGGGACATGACAGAGATCACTGATCCCCACACTGGAAACAGTAGATCTTTGTTATGTCATCTGGCAAAATGGGGAATTTCCTTGTTTACATAAGCAGTTCCCACTTCTTCCTCTCCACTGCGATCGCGGGTTGCCAGCAGACATCGTGTCCACTCAACCCACGGGAACGATCCTGCAGCGAGAGAGCGCCTCCGGCTATAAGATGCTTATCCTTCGCTTTTTATGAAGTCGCTCCGGTCCAATCACATGATCAAGTCCTGGTGCCAGCTTCAGTGTAGAGGAAGGACAGCCAACAATGAATGCCCCCATAGAAGGCCTATGAGTGACCCAAGCATTCACAGCTGTAGTCGGTGATCTCCGCTGCTGAAGAGATCATGTGACCGGAGCGGCTTCAGAATTGATAAGTATACAGATTGTTTCTTTACAGGGTTCAGTAGAATAGACTTAAAATGAGGATGGAAGTAGAGTAAGCCTTAGTTGGATTTTGACTAATTTCCACTTTTAATAATTGTTAGTAATTTGTCTATCCTAAATATTGGAGATATGAAAAGCTGGTTGGGTCACTGACACGCATTTGGTGGACATGTAACAAACTGCAGCCCTTCCAAAATGCAAACATTTCCTTTTTATTTTTTTTACTTTTGTTAGGAAATTCAGGCATTGCCAGATCTATTGATGGTTTTCTATGGTATCTAGATATGATGGTTCATTTTAAGCAGCCCTAACCCCTTTGCGCCGGCGCCGACTTACCCTTTTAGGGGTTTTAGATGCCAGGAGCTGGGCAGGATTTCTTAAAGTGTTAACTAAACCCACAACAGTGAAATCTGTGCGTATATGCAGCAAAGCATGCTGGTTATACTCACTGTGGAACCTAAGGGGGTTAATCCTCTGCATTGTGTAAAAAGGTTGTTTGCTCTTGTCTTCTGATTCCCCCCTTCTTCCACTGTCCCCAGTCCACCGCCTTTGGAGTCACTCTGCACATGCTCAGTTTGGTTTGTATTGCTAGAGAGTGTTTTATTTTTTTCTTGGGAGGGGTGCATGCTATCACAGGGCCAATCGGCACTGTCCAGACAGAGGATCAGGGGTCCTGCAGGTAAATATTTCTAAGAGGGATTGTTTTAACACTTTCTGAACATTCAACCTTGGTCTCGCGTTCAGCAAAAAATTATTTAACGATGCAAATTTGTTTACAAATTTTCTATTGCTTAAGGGGATATCTGCTTTGGCAGGGGGCATAAATGTGGTGATTGAGCGCAATTTTGACCTTTGTATAAACTGTATGCTGAGTTGTTTCTGTGTGTGTGAGAGATATATATATATATATTATACACACACACACACACACACACACACACACACACACACACACACACACACACACACACACACACACACACATTATATATATTATTTATTTGTACAGTATATTATGTAAGTTTATGATTTCTTTTGTTTACCTGTAAAAAGAACCAAGTTCAAAAAGACGGAGACATCCGCGAGCAATCTGCTGCTTTTTTATATGTCACTCTACAAGATATGTTTTCTGAGGGTCTGTGAATACTCTGAGTATTATAAGAGGGAACAGCAGACAGAGAGCTAATACTAGCAGCTAATTAGTGAGATTATATACTCCATCTGCCAGCTGGCAGCTCAGCCAATCAGCTGCAGGCACACTGTTTACTTAAGAAGGACCATCACCTGGCCAGGAAGGGCAATGGGAGTATGGGAGATAAGACTTTGCTACAGAGGCGTCTAATCTGTATCCATATACTGATAACGATCTTGTTGATAAATATCCGAAAATCCAAGCAGTGGTAAATTGTTTTTGTTGGTAAAAGGAACTAGATCATGGTTTATTTTATTTGGTATTAGTACATAAATTTTTGCACTAAATCACAATGCTATAAAACTGTTTAAATATTAAATAACACTTATAATAGGTCGACATCTGTTCTTTTATCACTGTAAACTAATGACCTGTTCTTGTGTGTTCAACATGTCCTGCTGACGATCGGGGATCGGAGAAGACTAGTTTTTAGTTGTGTTCCTACAAAGGAACTTGCAAAAGTGAAGTTTTGTGGGCCTATGGTAAAGGATAAGTGTCTTTAAAAAAAATAATATGCACATCTTTTTGCAGGTAGAAAGTGTGTGTGTGTCTGTTTTTTTTTTTTTATCCTAGGATCCTGCAAATCATCAGATTGCGGGTGCAATGCAGGGCTCTTGCAGACTGTTAGGGTCCTTTCACACAAGCTTGTCCGTTTTATACAAATTCCGCTTACTCAGCAGGGGGATCGATCCACAAAGCAGGTGGATGACAGGTCCGTTGCCGCACACTGTGCAGAGACGGACCTGTCGGAGCCCCCCTCTCCTCTATGGGAGATCGTTTGAAAACAGACCGTCTGTCCTTTTTCATCTGATCCAATCCTCTAGACCAGGGATCTTCAAACTACGGCCCTCCAGCTGTTGTGGAACTACAAATCCCATGAGGCATTGTAAAACTCTGACATTGACAGACATGACTAGCATGATGGGAGGGCCATAGTTTGAGGACCCATGCTCTAGACGGATGGAAAATAGGGTCAGCATCAGATCGAATATTGGTGGATGTCAGCGGACAAGTCACCTTGCCTTATACTTGCCTTAGAACAAAGCCCTCATATCTGTGCCCGGTCATCGCTGAGGGGGGATGTTTCCTCAGCATTTCTTCCAGGTTTGCAGGCTTTGGGAGCCCTCGATTCCATCAAGAAGCTCTGAAGTTCCGGACCTTCAGAGCGCATGCGCCGCTGCATTAATCCTAAACGGTGTACGTTTTAGGAGATATTCATTTTACCTACAGGTAAGCCTTATTATAGGCTTATCTGTAGGTAAAAATCACAAAGCGGGCATACAAACTGCTTTAATTGTTTCCCTTACTTTATGTTAAAAAAAAAAAAATGCCAGAATAGTACAAAAAACCCTAAAGTTACGTTTTTTTTTTTGGAAGGTAGACATCCCAAGGTGGTTCATTTTTTGGAGAAATTCTTTGGAAATGAAGAAACCTTCTGATTCTGCGCGGTTCACATACTGGGTTAGGGCTCTTTTCACACGGGGCAGTAATGATCCGCCCCGGAACCTCCGCTTGCTCAGCGGGGATCGCTCCGTTGATCTCCGCTGAGCTGCCGGATGACAGGGCGGTCCCCGCACACTGTGCAGGGACCGCCCTGTCTTTTCTCCGCTCTCCCCTATGGAGAATTGGATGAACACGGACCGCCTCTCCGTGTTCACCCGATCCGATCCGCCAGACGGAAGGAAAAGTAGGTTTTTCCTCCGGCATACTTTGGCGGAACGGATGTCAGCAGACATGTCTCCGCTGACATCCCCGATCCCATAGGGATACATGTATGTCCGTTTTTCATCCGTTGACGGATGGATGAAAAACGGACATACGGAACGTCCGTGTGAAAGAGCCCTGACACAGCTTGAGACTAGTGCACTAGATACATTACTGAAGAGGTTAATGCCTTGGTCATATACAGAGGCAGGATGCAGGTGATGAGGTTAATATTAATATGGGGCACTACAAGGGAGGTGAAAAGGTTAATATACAGGTCACATAGAGATAGTATGTGTATGAGAAGAGGGGGCATGAGAGGGTTTTTAAAAAAAAAATCCTTGTTTCCGCTGAAACAGAATGAATCTACAGCTGCTGAACTAATCATTCTGCCCCATTCACAAGTATTTAATCTCTCTAATTCCCCTGTTGTAATAAAAAGGAGAAGGGAGTAATATTGTAAACACTACCATGGGATCGTTGTGATGATCAATCACGGTGATCATATGGTACCCAGGCCCTGGATTGGCGCGGTACAGTGTCAGTGTGTACTTGCCGACTAATGGCCGCTTGCTGCAAGAGAATACTAAGCAGATCGGCTGCCTGATGGCTGTTAATTTATAGTGCCATTTGTGAATGACACTGGGTAAAGGGCTGCCACATTCAACATTTTTTTAAAGACGTGGCCGGTAGTAGGGGTTAGAGCGAAAAAGGTTCACTTTAGTTAAAGTAGAACTATAGGCAAAACTTACTTTGGATAGAGCAGGGTAGGGTTATACACCAGGTAAGGTTTATTTTTTGCCATCTATGTCCAATTGGGTAAATTTACCTTCACTTCCTGTCCCATAGCCAAACAGGAAGTGAGAGGAAAGCCCTGCAAATTAAGGGAATCCCTTGGGGACCCCCAGGTCACCAGAACTAGTACCCTATTGGAAGATTTCCCCTCCTATATTACTTTTCTAGGAACAAAGAAATGTTGCCTGTTTAGTTTATTTTTCACAAGGGCTATTGCTACACTTGGTGTAGTTATGTCAATTTGGAACAAGTAGAAATGAAGTAAATGCTGTAAGAAATGGGCATGATTAAACTTTGGCTTGTAAACACCAGTCTGAAGAGCGTCATGTACAGTAAGCAGTTACAAGGCTTTCTTTAAGCTTCAAGCAGCTTTATTGAAGTCCTTACAACACCTTTTAGCTCCCGTCTGGAAGAGCAAAATACAGAGCTTAAAGAGAGTAAAGGTTGTGGCTTTAAAAGAGGTTTCAGCAGCCCATAGAATGTTTCAACACTGCTTGAAGCTTGAGAAAGTGTTCTGATGTCTGCCAAAAGTCAGCCTTCCTATTTTGGGCTAATTTCAATACCCTCAGTACTTTAAAGAAAACATCTACCCAAACCTTTTTTCTTTTTTTCTAGGAGTATAGGAGGGATATACACTCTTAAATAAAGATTACATTTTCTTGGTGTCACAGATGATTCCAGTAACTGGAATAGGAAGTAAAGAGTATATCCCTCTAGGGTTGGGAAAGAAAAGTTCTAACACTTCCTCACTCAACTGTCCATGTTCATGTCCTTTCATTTTGATTATGGTAGACCTTGCTACCTTAAGGCCCTCAAGGAAGCTGCTTTAACCCTGGTTCACATTGGAGCCAATGGCACCGTCCGAATCGATGCAAGCCGCACGTGCCACGCTGATTCCCAAAAGTAGTTTCTGTACTACTTTTGGCAACTTTGGGGTGCGATTTCCATAGACATCTGTGCAGAAACCCACACCGATGTCTCTGAAATCGCCCCCGAATGTGGGACTGACATGCGGGCATGAAATTGTGCGAGTTCAGCTGAACTTGCACAATTTCATTCCCGCTTTCAGTGTGAACCTGGGCTAAAGGGTTTGTTCAATTGTCTGTCTGTCAAGACAAAAAAAAAAATCTGTTTTTGATAGCAGTGGGGTTCTAATCATTCCACATTCTGATTTTTTATTTTTTTTTTTTTTATATCGGGATATTCTTTAGGATATTCCTTAGACCAGTGAATTGAAAAAAGTCTAGATTTTCCCCCATCCACACATTCGAGGTGGGTAGTGGAATCCTGCCCCATGAGCTATCGCATTCTGACATCCCAGGAGACTTCCCCGCTGTCACTGTCAGAATACACTGATCGGCCGCTCAACTATAGCCTGCGGGGCTGATCGAGTGGAAAAAAATCCCACAGGGTGGTTGTATATAGACGTTGATCAGTAGATTGATTTCTGTACATCCAATTTGATTGAAGTTCAGCAGAATTTCGATCCAATGTATGGCCAGCTTTAGAGAGATTTCCCTGACTTACTGTCCAGCCGACAACCGTTTAAAAGGAAGTGAGGAAAAATTGCAAAAGGAACAGAATCAGAAATAAAACATGAGACGAGGTTTTAGCCTTCCCTACTAAAAAAAAAGTGTTCCTCTGTCTGTTCACTTGAAGGGATCCTGGATAGCAGTAAAAACCCAACTTATCCATGAAGACTGGCTAGACATATATAAATATATTATATATAATATACTTTAGGTTCTCTAGACCTACTTGCTCAATTTGGTGCTTTTCAGACCAGAATTTATATCTCGCTAGTAAACAACGCCCTTGTGAGGGTTAAATGGACACCCAAAAAACCATCTTCTGATAGTAGAGAGCCTTTGGAGTTACTCTGCACATGCTCAGTTTGGTGTGTATTACAAGAGGGCGTGTTTGTTTTTTTCTTTTGTTTTTCCTTGGAAGAGTGCATGTGATCAGCACAGGGCCAATTGGCACTGTCCAGAGGGTTACAAGTCCTGTCTTTTTTTTTTTTTTTTTTGTGGTCAGTTTTTAGTAGGAAATCAAAGGGGGCTGCCAGGAACACCAGGGATTTTACATAAAGAAATATAAAGAGAACAGGGTACTTTCTCATACCAATACATGGTACAGGAAGCACATATAAGGAATATGATGTGTTGGGGTAACAAACTCTTTAACTAGCCAATTACCTGGGGCGCTCTCTTATGAAAATTCTGGTTTTGTCTAGGAAGTGTGCACTTAACGCATCCCTCTGTCACCCTTGGTCCACTATTGGCTCATTATTTTGATGACCATCCACCCTCACCTACAGTGTGGCACAAGTATATATTTTTAAAATGGAATGTTCTGGGTTAAGAGGCTCCCAGGTCACCCTAGAACTGGGGTTTCCAAACTTGCTAATCGTATTGTACCTAATACTGTAAGGGGGGGGGATTGTGGCCAATGGGAGTTGAAAATGACCCAGCATCAGTGGGAGCAAACCGTTTCTTGTTGTTGGTGTCAGTGGAAATAACAGTGCCCCACCACTGGTGTCAGTGGGTGGAGTAGCGCCCCACCATTGGTTTCAGTGAGAGGACTAGTGAGAGGACTAGTACCCCATCATTGACACCGGCAGAAAGAATAGTGCCCCATCATTTGGTGTCAGTGGGATGAATGGTACCCCCATTGTCGGTGCATGAAATTTTGCTCTATTGGTGTTAGTGGGAGGAATTGTGCCCCATCATTGACTTTGGTCGAAAGAATAGTCCCCCAGTGGGAGGAATTGTACTCCAAGGGCTGGATAAAGGCACGCAAAGGGCCACCGTTTGGAGGCCACTAGAAGATGATTAATGCTGCTTGGGGGCAGTCCATCCTGCCAAAATGTGGTGAAATATTATATATTTGTTTTGTTTTATAGTGTAATGTTACAATTAAGTGCGTCACCCAATACAAATTTGATTTTATTCAAAGGCAGATTTTCAACGATATATTATACTACACATAACAGTAAAGTGTTTGCAATTATATATATATATATATACACACACACACACCCCCCGTACTGTATATTCTAAGTCTTACAGATGTAACTATACTACATGTGGAGATGGAAGATTTTGACGAATATATAGTAATGAAAGGGTTAAAAAGGCCTTTGCATTTTAATAATTTAACAGTTGAGTTTCTCAGTTGAGTGGTGAGTAAATTATAGATGTGTTGCTCGTTATGAATTAATCAGGCTATGCAGGTAGGTTGAGGTGTTGCTGCTTATACCTCTCATTATGAGGTCTACTTTCTTGGCCTCTTCTGCACCTATCTTTAAAATAACAGGTCAAAAGTGTCCCTAGTAACCAGAGAATATTCAGGTATCTAAGGCACAGGAACAAAGCGGTTCAATAACAAAGGGATTTATCTACGACTACGTGAACCTGTCACAAACCTGGGCAATTCAGACTGGCTGTTATTTTGGTGAAATGCCTGAACAGAGGACAGTAAAACCTGCAAGGTGAA
>JAJQKJ010000506.1:0-45192 GCA_029574335.1 Rana kukunoris | reverse complement strand
AAAAAATAAATAAAAATACCAAAACATTATAGTTTTCTTTAAAGGGGTTGTAAAGGTACATTTTTTTTCCTAAATAGCTTCCTTTACCTTAGTCCTCCTTCACTTACCTCATTCTTCAATTTTGCTTTTAAATGTCCCTTATTTCTTCTGAGAAATCCTCACTTCCTGTTCTTCTGTCTGTAACTCCACACAGTAATGCAAGGCTTTCTCCCTGGTGTGGAGTGTCGTGCTCACCCCCTCCCTTGGACTACAGGAGTGTCTGGACGCCCACTAACACACAGGTCCTTTCTCTATCTGCAACGTAGAGAGCATCCTGACTCTCCTGTATTCAAGGGAGGGGGCGAGCACGACACTCTACACCAGGAGAAAGCCTTGCATTACTGTGTGGAGTTAAAGAGAGAAGTAACAGGAAGTGAGGATTTCTTAGAAGAAATAAATAAGTGAAAAGAGGACAGCACTATGGTAATGGAAGCTATTTAGGATTATTTTTTTTTACCTTTACAACCCCTTTAAGTTTTCTGCATAGCTCCATGTCTTTTTAAAAACTCTTTTCCAGCAGTTCCATTTATCATTAGACCCATATTTTTCTCCTCTATACTATATTTTATGCCTTCCATAGTGTATGTTTCTTCTACCGAGTCAATCCATTCCCAGATTGAGGGGCTTTCAATCTCTTGCATTTTTTGGGGATGAGTCTTTTTTCTGCATTTAGCAAGTGGGGAATCAATGACTCTTTATACTGTTTTACCAACTCCCTCCCCTCCGTGGAAATAAAAACTACCCATGGGTCTTTTTATTATTTTATTTTTTAGTAATTTCCTTTATCAGGTGTAATATTTTCTCCCAATATTTTTTAATTTTGGGGAAATCCCATTACAGGTAGGCCATCGTTCCTCCTACTGTCTTACAATCTGTCCAACAATCGGCCGATTTACCCAATTGAAATTTACACGTTTTATCGGGGGTTGCGTACCACCCCGTTCATTTCTAATTTAAACTGAACAGGTTATTTATTTGTTTTCAGTCACAATAAGCTTCTCGAATTGATCCACCCTTGTTGAAAAGTAGGGTTGTCCCAATACCACTTTTTAAAGACCGAGAGTACAAAGTACGATACTTTTTTTCAAGTACTCGCCGATATCGATTACCGATACTTTTTTTTAATGTCAGGTGACAGTTTTAAAGCGCAATTAAAATAGGTAGCACTGATATGCAGCACTGATAAGTGGCACTGATTATGCAGCACTGATGAGCACTGATAGGATTAGGTGGCACTGATATGCAGCACTGATGAGTACTGACAGGTGGCGGGCACTGACAGGTGGCTGGCACTGACATGTGGCTGGCTCTGACAGGTGGCTGGCACTGACAGGAGGCACTGATGGTGGGCACTGATAGGTGGCGGGCACTGACAGGTGGCAGGCACTAACGGCTGGCACTGACAGGTGGCTGGCACTGACAGGAGGCAGAGATGGCTGGCACTTACAGGTGGCTGGCACTGACAGGGGCACTGATGGCTGGCACTGAAAGGTGGCTGGCACTGACAGATAGTGATAGATGGCACTGATAGATGGCAGATGATAGATGGTACTGAAGGTGGCTGGCACTAATAGGTGACACTGATACGCAGAACTAATGAGCATGAAGTGGCATGAGAGGTTTATTATTTTCTATGCTGCCTCTGCGGACACCCATCTTAGTACACACCCTGACCTGGCCTCAATAAAGCAGCAGCGGACATCTTGTTACTCCCCAGCCCAAACTACATTGGCTGGGTGTAACAAGATGTCCACTGCTGCTTTATTGAGGCTGAGTGCAGGATGTACCAAGATAGGCATTGCAGATTTTCAAGCAGGACAGTGTAACAGCAACACGGAGCGTCACTTCCTTTACCGAATGTAACGGCTCTGGTCACAGATGGATCGGATGATGTTGCGGCTGCAAGCTTGCCTGAGGACTCTCTGTTCTGCTCTGCTCTGTGCTCCGTTCTATGCTCCGCCTCTCCCGCCCTCCACCTGCCGACTCCACCCGCTGACATCCCAGGTATTGGCAAAGGCATCAAGAGCATTTGCGCGAGTACAAGTACTCGCGCAAATGCTCGGTATCTGTCACGATAACGATACTAGTATCAGTATTGGGACAACCCTATTGAAAAGGCTTTGCTACAGGGCATTAAAACACAAGAAAATCGGAAACTCTCCTATCGTTTTCAGCCAAGGAAGCTGCCATCTTTGCCTCTGTTTAATCTACAACTGCCATAATGCTGCACATGTGAATCAGTTATGACACCAGCCATTGGATGATTTGACAGTTTGGTTGAGAGCACAACCAATGTAAGTGTGATGCCGCGTACACACGATCGTTTTTTCGGCATGAAAAAAAAAAACTTTGTTTTCAACATGTGAGAAAAAACAATGTTTTTCCAACTTCATCATTAAAAATGATGTTGCACCACACACCATCATTTTTTAAAAAAATGATGAGCAAAGCGCTCGGTGACGTACAACACGTACGACGGCACTCTAAAGGGGAAGTTCCATTCAAGCTCCCGTCTCTCCCTAACTTGATTCTGAGCATGCGTGGGGTTTAAAACGTTGGGCCAGATTCACGTACATTGGCGCATATTTTGACCAGCGTAGCGCACCTCCTTTACATTAGACCGGTGCAATGTAATGTAAAGGCGCAATCACCGTATCCTCGTAGTATTTGTGCAGAAATTAGCGCCGATGTAACGTTAATTCCGAGGCGTAAGGCGGGAGTAATTCAAATTGGGAAGGACGTGGGCGTGTTTCATTGAAATGAGCCGTGACCCCATGCAACTGAAGGGGCCGGCCGGCTCGCGCAATGCGCACATGAAGCAGACCATGGTCAGCACCTCTCTGCGCATTCTCACAGCTTGGGAACGGCGCAATCAGTGAAATTGGAAGTGAAACCCAGGCAACTTTAGTGAACTAACGCAGACAGCATAAATAGACCGACACAAACGCACTTCCTTTGCAAAATCCCTTTGTATCCCTTCCTATACAGCAAGGTGATTTTGTTCTGTTGTTTGTGCGTTGTGACTTGTCTTTGTGATATTTGTTGACTGTTTGATCTAGTGTTTTGTAGAATTTTGTAGAATGTTTTTTGGTGACTGCTTGGAGACTGGTTGAGGCCTTTTGGTTTGATAGATTTTGTTTGTTTGTTTTGTTGCTGAGTTTTTTTCCTTTTGGGTTGTTGTGAGTGAATTTTGGTGATTGTTTGGGGGAGAGTTGTGTTGTATGAGTCTGACTGACAAGACAGCGGAAGAGCAATTTTTCGTTGGGAAAGGAACGAAAAACAAATTATTGCCCGGCCCTTACCCAATATGGCCGTTTCCTTCACGGCCCGGAGAGTGCCAACACCACCCCGGCCGGCCAGGAAGAAGGAGATTTTGGAGAACATTACCGACCAGGTAAATTCATTGAGGGGGGAGACCCGGACACGCCGAGGGGATCGTAAAGAAAATCAATGACCCCTCCGGCGTGTGGTCCGTGGGAAGCTGGCCAAAATGGCAGCCCATGCCAGGGGCACTGGAGGGGGCCCCACTATGCCCTGTTAGGCTGACAGTGGGAGGGAGCGTGCGGTGGGCCCACACCTTTAATAGACAACAAGTGGAGGGCCTGCCTGGCTATGACTCCAGTCATGAAGCCGTGATGCCAGGTAAGGTTTTTTTTTCCTATCTGGTGTGTAGCATGTGTGGGGGAGGGGGGGGAAAGGAATATGTGGCAAGTGTGTGGATCCTCCAACCTGTGAATGTTTTGTGTCATCCACAGATGTGCAGGAGGGTGCTGGGCCATCTGGCCTGACCGCACCTCGGGACAACAGCCTGATGAGGACCCCCCCGACAAGGCCGGAGTCTCGGAGGAGTTGGAGGAGGAGGAGTATGTCATGTCAGCCAGTGGATTGTTGTTTTTGGAGGAGTCTTCCTCTCTGGCCTGGCTGGCTAGCCCCTCCCACTCCTCCCCCAACAGGGCTCCCCTCCCAAGGGCCTCCCCTTCTCCCCGGCCACAAGCCTCAACTGGAGGCAGGAAGTCGTCCCAGAAGACCAGGGGGGTAGCCTGAGGTTCTGCCCGCCAATCTGAGAAGGGACCAGGCCCTTCAGACCCGCCATCTGGGACAGGTCAGCCAGACTTTGGTGCAGATGGAGGAGAGCCTGTCCTCCATAAAGGATACGCTTGGGGACATGGACTGCCACTCCCTGGCTCTTACAAACTGCCTAAACGAACTGCAGGACTACTACAGCAGTACGTTGGGCAGGATGTGAGGGCCCTCACCCAGGCTATCCAGGCCAATTACGGCATCACTAAGTGCTGGCCTGACCAGAATTGCCGTGGCCTTGGAGGGCAGGCCGCCCAGGTGGGCAGAGACCAGGGGCTGCTCCTCCTTCCCCGGATTACCTCCCCATGAGTCTCCCCTGAGGAGCCGGGGCCGTGGGCACCCCAGACGTGGGTCACGCCAGCTGCATTAATTTGGTTTCCCCTCTTTTTTTTCTCTCCTGGGGTTTGGGGGTTCCGGATAGGAGTCATGAGATGGGGTCCCAGTGCATATGCAGAGTCACCTGTAAGGGAACAGACAGGAGGATGTTAGTCATGCATGTGCCCTTGTGATGTGTGCATCATGGGGGGGACAGTCATGCCTGCCACCCATGTCACTCACCAACCAGCCAGGTGTCCCCATACACGTTCTGTTCGAATTCATTGGGATGAGGCTCCCATGGTGCGGGGTGTTTGGCATGCCATTGAGGCAACTATCACCTGTACGTTGATGGAATGCTGTTCGATTGCGCTGTCTCATGGCCTGCCAGTGTGCAATCAATCAGTGCAATCGGGTAGAAATTGTCATGAATGATTTGATGATTTGGTTGGCCATGCGTCCTGAGGATTGCAGGGATAACCTGGTGGACACATCTGCTCATGGAGGATTGTGACATCCCAGCCACCACTCCACTTGTTCTTTGAAAAGAGCCACTGGCAAGGAAATGGAGTGTTGCCAGGACCTTGACCAGTGGCTGCACTGCATGTGAGCGGTGTGTTCGGCTGGTGATGTCATCCTGCAGGGTTATGGTTAATTCCAGGATGGCATGAGGGGTGAATCTGAAGACGCGATACACCTCAGAATCACTCATGCCAAAGAGGTCTATGCGTGTGCGGTATATCCTCTCCTCTGTCCCCTCCTCCGTGCCCTCCTCCGTGCCCTCCTCCTTCTTTGGTCATCTAAAGTCATTAGTATAGCTATGAGCGAGGATGCCCCTGGCATCTTGGCATAAAGTTTGTTGTCCAGCAAGTGTGACTGCTCAGCTCCTCACTAACAATGTTGCTTTAGCTGACATGTAGACGGATTGTCTAATTTTATTCCACCTTTTATATGGTCTAATTTTAGACAGGACGTGCAGCTGTTGCGCACAGCGCGTAGCCTGCGCTGCACCACCAACGTTCTTTTGTGGATCCCCGTAACTCCCTCATTTGCATATTTGAATAGCAAATCAATGGTGTGTCTAGCGCAGTTTTTGCGCGGACGGATACACCGGTCTATCCAAATTACGCCGGTCCAAAAAAAGTAGATTTCTTGCGTATCTCGTTTTGGGGATGCGGCGCATCGAAACGCATGTGCAAATTTAGACTTACGCCGCGCATCTCCTGTAACGCCGGCGTAATGGCTCTGTGACTCTGGCCCGTTGTTTTTAACGTCATTTTAGCCCACACACGATCATTTTTTAACAACCCGAAAAAAACAACATTTTTTAAAACGACGTTAGAAAATCCAGCATGTCATTTTTTAGAAGAAGAAAAACGATGTGAAGCCCACACACGATCATTTTAACCACTTCAGCCCCGGAAGGATTTACCCCCTTCCTGACCAGAGCACTTTTTGTGATTCGGCACTGTTGCGTTGCTTTAACTGACAATTGCGTCTCCGGTGCGGTGCTTATGGGAGTGCGATGTGACTCCCAAACAAAATTTTCCCACAAATAGAGCTTTCTTTTGGTGGTATTTGATCATCTCTGCGGTTTTTATTTTTTGCGCTATAAACAAAAATAGAGCGACTATTTTGAAAAAAATTCAATATTTTTTACATTTTGCTATAATAAATATCCCCAAAAAATATCTAAAAAAACTTTTTTTTTCCTCAGTTTAGGGTGATACGTATTCTTCTACATATTTTTCATTAAAAAAATTGCAATTGATTGGTTTGCGCAAAATTTATAGCGTTTACAAAAAAGGGGGTCGTTTTATGGCATTTTTATTAATATTTTTTTTACTAGTAATTGCGGCGATCAGCGTTTTTTTTTCAGCCACGAGACATTATGGTGGACAATTTTGACAAATTTTTGGAACCATTTTTATAGTGATTGCTATTAAAATGCATTGGATTTTTATGGTGATCAGGGAAGGGGTTAATGCTGTGTGTTCTAACTGTATGGAGGGGTGGCCTCACTAGGGGAAATCACTGATTTTGACAGGAACGAGAGCTGTTCAGCTCTCGTTCCCCGCTCTGTACATGCCCGGCGGCGATCGCGCCCGCCGGGCACGCGCGCAGGTCGGGGGGCGCATGCGGGCCCCCTGAACAGACGTGCTCTCGCCTAGATCAGCGTTTCCCCCCGCAGTTAAATTATGACAGGAACGAGAGCGTTTTTGAAGATGGATATGTAACGGCAGCAGTTGCCACAACCGAGATACATCTCTTCGTGGGGCGGTCCACATAACGGCGGTAGCTCTCGTACCGGCGGCGGGAGAGGGTCCCCGCTCTGTAACGAACGATCGGGTCCGCTCGTTGCGCCGGGGATGTGCGTGCCCGTCCCCCTCTCTCTGCGCGATCGCGCCCCCGCATTTAATATGTTTACGACTTATTTTTTTTTTTTTTTTTTTTTGGCTGAATATGAGACGCGCGCATATATAAGGATGCTTTTTTTCTCAAGGGATGTTTACATTCCTTGGGGGATAATTTTTTTTTTTTTTTTTTTTTTCGTTAAAAATTATAAAATAAATAAAAATAAAAAACCAAAACCAAAAAAAAAATTTTTTAAAGTGCCCCGTCCCGCTACGCTCGGCCCCCTAGCGGCCGAAAAAGATAGGACGTAGAGCTACGTGCTCTCGCCTAGCAGTGCCACCGTCCCGCCGTATAACTGCGGTGGGCGGTCGGCAAGCAGTTAAATTATGTTTTTAAAAATGTTTTTTTTTTTCATGCCGAAAAACGATCGTGTGTACGGGGCATTTAATTTCCAGCGCATGACGGATAGGTTTACTTCCACTTTAATGCAAGCATTGAAGAAGCCGGTGGGCTAATTCAGCACCAAAGACCAATTGATGGGTCTACTTTGGGTCTAATTTGTTTGAAAGTTACTTAGATTCTGTCATTACCAAGGTGAGAGACGAACGCTGAAATTTTATTCATGATAGATTGGAAAAACCAAAACATTTTTGGGGTCATTACAAGGAGCCTAGGGCCGCGTACACACAATCGAACATGTCAGCTGAAACCGGTCCGCAGACCGGTTTCATCGGACCAGTTCGATCATGTGTACGGCCTATCAGACCGTTTTCCATCGGACCAAAGTTTTAAAACATGCTTTAAAACCTGTCCGATAGAAACATGTCCGTCGGACAGGTTCGATGGTTAGTACACAAAAGCATCGGACCAAAAACCTGCGCATGCTCAGAATCAAGTCGACGCATGCTTGGAAGCATTGAACTTCCTTTTTTCATCACGTCATTGTGTTCTACATCACTGCGTTTTGGTCTGATCGGATTTTGGTCCGATGGTGTGTACGCACATCAGACCATCAGACAAGTTCAGAGTTGTCTGATGAAAACGGTCCGTCGGACAAGTCTCATCAGACATGTCTGATCGTGTGTACAGGGCCTAAGTCTTATGAACCAGGTAAAGATTACAAAATAAACTAGAACACTTAGAAAACCTTCATGAAGCATTCCAAGAGTAAGAAATCTTTAGCATCGGAACAACAAAAATCTTTTTAAGGTACACCTACCCAGATACAGTACATCCAGTTGGAGTCTATTTAAAAGATCTACAATCTTTAGACATATTCAATCATCTCCTCGGGTTGCTAGTGAAAATTCAAGTAAAAAACACCAACAGCCTCTTTCAAGAGATGCCAGTTTCATCAACAAACATATGTCAAAAAAATCTGTTCCAATATACAAAAAAGAAATTGCATAACAAAGTGATTATGGAAGGTCTGAATGCTCAAAAGCATCAGACTTTTGCTTCACACTCTATTTGGTAAAAAAGTCAGGGCACCACAGGAACTCAACAAACGAAACAAGTCCACCTCAGCCAGTCAGAGAAAACTTCATGTAAATGTCTGAACAGCGCTCAGCCTGACTCTATTTTGTTGTGAGAGTGGGATTGGAAGTTTCCATCCCACTGTCGAAACACTGTGCTGCATGCTCTATGTAGCCAAGGTTATATGTAGTTTTTTTTGTTTACAACATGCCCAGCAAGTGCAGTAAATAGCTCATTTGGGGCAGCTTGACCTAAACAAACTATTTAAATAGGACATTAAACCTGGAGATAGGCTTTAACAATTGCAATTTTGTGTCATTTATTTTTAATTAAATTCCAAATAAAATGGCCTATGTAGAACAGTTACAAGAAGAAAGCCATTGTTGAAAGAATGCCATTATAAGTCCAGTTTGCAGTTTTCAAGAAGCCATGTGGGAAACACATTCAGGGCCGCTGGTAGAAATCATGGGGCCCCCGTATGGCCTAATTGATGGGGCACTACCCCTGGTCCATCCCTCAGCCCCACCCTTGTTGTCCCCAACCCAGACACTGCCAATGCCATAATGTACTGCAGACAGTGCCACCCATGCTGCCAATGCCATAATGTGGTGCAGACAGTGCCACCCATGCCGCCAATGTCATAATGGGCATTATGGCATTGGTGGCACTGTCTGTACCACATTATGGCATTGGTGGCACTGTCTGTACCACATTATGAGAAGAAGGAAAAAGAAAAAAGAAAAAAAAAGAAAAAAGAAAAAAAAGAGAAGAAGGAAAAAGAACGGAGGGCGCACCGACCTAGTGTGATACCGTTTGGGTAACTTTTATTAAAATATTAAAATCAATCATTATACTCACAATTTGAGTTTTAAAAATGAGCCTTGAAAGACAGCGCAGCAACAGGACACAACACCACATTATGGCATTGGTGGCACCGTCTGCACCACATTATGGCATTGGTGGCACTGTCTGTACCACATTATGGCATTGGTGGCACTGTCTGTACCACATTATGGCATTGGTGGCACTGTCTGCACCACATTATGGCATTGGTGGCACTGTCTGCACAACATAATGGCATTTGAAGCATGAGTGGCATTGTCTGCAGCACGTTATGGCAATTGGCGTCATGGGTGGGACTGTCTCTGCAGGAAGCACATGCCTTATGGGCCATAAGAGAGCTGTGCTTGGATCGGTTGGTGATGGGTCATGGGGTTCTGTCTGGAGGAAGATTTTATTTTTTATTCTGCATCGATTCCCACACTGTTCAGATTACCCAGGCCCCCCCTGCTGGCCGGGCCCTGTACAAGAGGGCCAGTTGTACTGGCCTATCAGCGGCCCTGAACACCGTAAACATGGAAGAAAGTGCTTTGGTCAGATGAGACCAAAATTTAGGGATGAAAATGTTTTTATTTAAGAACAACATTCCAATAACATAAGCATGACATCAAATGGTAAAGGGACATCGAGACAGCCCAGTGGCTATCGCCTATAGCTGGCCTCAAGCCAATAAACAGTAAAGCCGCGTACACACGATCGGTTCAAACCGATTAAAACGGAATGAAGTTCGTTTTCATCGGTCCAAACCGATCGTGTGTAGGCCCCATCGGTCCGTTATCCTTCAGTCAAAAACCAGAGGGCTTGCTTTAAAATTTAACTGATGGACGGCTAACCAATAGGTCAAAACCGATCGTTAGTACGCACGCCCATCGGTTTGAAACCCGCGCATGCTCAGAATCAAGTCGATGCATACTTGGAAGCATTGAACTTCATTTTTCTCAGCACGTCGTTGTGTTTTACGTCACTGCGTTCTAACACGATTGTTGGTGTGTAGGCACATCAGTCCATCAGTCAGCTTCATCGGTGAACCGATGAAAACGGTCCATCGGACCATTCTCATCGGATGAACCGATCATGTGTACACGGCTTAAGACATAAAGCATTTTGGCAGGTGTCATTATAATTCAACAATGTAGGGGAAAAGGTTGTTCTATATTGCATATAAATTGGAAAAACAAAAATTAGAATAGAAATAAAAAACAAAAAACAAAATAAAAGGGGGGAGATCTGCTGGAGTGTCATGTGTACAATGGACCCAAAATGAAGAACCATCACCAGAAGCCCTGAGTCAAGGCTGAGGTGGGGACGGCCCTCTTCACACGGACGGCTGTTTTGCCACAGTTAAAAGCATGTACATTTTCTGTGAAATTCAAGACTCCGGGCACTGTGATTAGCTGCATTTGCACATTGCGATTACGTGCGGTTACATGGGGCCGCGTTTAGCTGCGGTAGTCATTTCCATAGTAACCCTTTTTATTTATTTTTTATTATGATGTGCTTCCTGTTCTTTTTTTCTCACGCTATCCACAGTTGACACAAAAGACTGCAATTACCTGCGGTTCAGTGCATATAGCTGCGCTCAATCGCACCTGGACGCATTCAATTCTATTTTTTTTATTTGCACCAAACCGCATGCAACGAAATTGCAGCTAAACGCTGTGTGTGAATGGGGCCATAGGAAAGCATTTTCTGCTTTTAGCTGCGGTAGAAAACTAGAAAATCCGCAGCTAAAAGCACAATTCTATCTGTCTGTGTGAAAGGGGCCTTAGGGTTTAGAACATATTAGTAAGGTTATCAGAGGAAGAGAAGCAGAGCCAAATAAACCATTAAGGCATATATTTATCAAAGGTATCAATATCTAGTGCTAGCATTTCCTTCATTCTCATAATATCGTTCATAGTGGAAACCCACAATGACAGAGGTGGGGGTAGTGGTAGTTTTCCAGTACAATGGAATAAGTTGCCGTGCTGCAGAAATAAAGACATTTTCATAGTTTTTTGAAGCCATAGAGCCGGGGAGAATAGAGAGAAGATGGCGCCAGGGGTTCGTTATATACATTAACATGTTCTTGAAATATCTGATTCCAAAAGGGGCGGATCCTCTCACATTCCGACCAGACATGGAGATATGTACCAGAAGCTGAACCACAACAAATGAGACCAAAATTTAACATTTTGGCCTTAAATCAAAACAAACACTGCACATCACCCTGAACACACCGTCCACACTGTGAAACATGGTGGTGGCAGCATCATGTTGTGGAGATGCTATTCTTCAGCAGGGACAGGAAAGCTGGTCAAAGTTGATGGGAAGATAGATAAAGCGAAATACAGGGCAATCCTAGAAGAAAACCTATTAGAGTCTGGAAAAGACTTGAGACTGGGATGGAGGTTCATCTTCCAGCAGGACAACGACCCTAAACATACAGCTAGAGCTACAATGGGATGGTTTAGATCAAATTCATGTGTTAGAATGGCCCAGTCAAAGTCCAGACCTAAATTAAATTGAGAACCTGTATCAAGACTTGAAAGTTTCTGTTCACAGACGCTCTCCATCCAATCTGAGCTATTTTTCAAAGAAGCATGAAAAAAACAAAAAAACGCTACAGCGCTGACATTGTGCCCATCCTATTGTGATAAAATGTCATATACCAGGTTAAAAAATAAGTATTGAAAGATACTTTTTCCTGGTGTTATTGGAATAAAAATGTCAATTGTTTGAAAAGGGCTGACACTGTGGTGCTGTCAAAGCTGCTTTAATATGTGGGCTGAAAATGCATAATCTGTATGTAAAAGGGAAGGGCATAGTGTAGCACAATTTATTAAGTAAAATACTATATAAAACAAATTGAACTCACAGACGGGTGAGGGTGAGAGAGAGGATGACTGTCTGCAGTGGATTGTAATTAGCTGGGAGCAGTGTTGTAGTCCTTGATGAAGAAGAAAACCAGCTATTGTGGGGAGCAATATGAGCCTAGAGTCCGTGCAGGGAGACCGGGGTCAGACTGCCCTGGTATTTTACTTAATAAATTGTGCCACACAATGCCGGTTTGGCACTTTCGTCCCTTCCCTTCCAATTTTGCAAAGAAAACTGGGAAAAAATTTCACTCTCTAGATGTGCCAAGCTGATAGAGACATACCCAAAAAGACTTGCATCTGTAATTGCAGCAAAAGGTGGTTCAGTGGTCAGTACAGAGTATTGACTTTGTCCTGCCCCGTACACACGCTCAGGATTTCCGACGGGAAAAAAAAGAGCTGGTTCTTTTTTTTTGCCGGCGGGTTTGGCAGTTTGCCCCTCGGAAAAACTGCGAGGGAGCGTACACATGGCTCGGATTCCCAGCCAAAAGCTCTCCTCGCAGCTTTCCCATCGGATAACAAGGTTGTGTGTACGGGGCATAAGTGTTGTGTTGCTCATATTATCCAATGCATTTCCCCACAAGATGAAATATAGTAACTCAGTCCTCTGGCCCATGCCAGGGTCCTGATGTGAGGTAATTGCACAAATACCAGTGGCGGCTGGTGCTCAAATTTTTTGGGGGGGGCGCAAAGGAAAAAAAAATTGCAGTCTCACTGTGCCCAAACGCAGCCACTGTGCCATGCTATCAAACGCAGCCACTGTGCCATCAATTTGCACCACTGTGCCATGGCATCAAATGCAGCCACTGTTCCATCAATTTACACCACTGTGCCATGCCATTAAACCAGCCACTGTGCCATTAATTGTCACTACTGTTCTATGCCATTAAACCAGCCACTGTGCCATCAATTGTCACCACGGTTTCATGCCATTAAACCAGCCACTGTGCCATCAATTGTCACCACTGTGCCATGCCATTAAACCAGCCACTGTGCCATCAATTGTCACCACGGTTTCATGCCATTAAACCAGCCACTGTGCCATCAATTGTCACCACTGTTCCATGCCATTAAACCAGCCACTGTGCCATCCATTGTCACCACTGTGCCCATGGTCGCCGCTGTGCCAATTGTCCCCACTGTGCCCTGTAAATTGCTCTCGCCCCCCCCCCCCCGCCCGGCACTTACCTTTACTGGAGTCAGGCATCCACGTCCCACGATGTCTTCTCCCGCCCTCGATGACTGACAGGCGTCTCAGCCAATCAGGTTACCGGTAGCCTGAACCGGCCAACCTGATTGGCTAAGATGCCTGTCATCTTATCCAAGGGGCGTACAGTCTGTGCGCTCCGAGAATAAGCTTCCGGGACCCGAGGGCTGTATTGGGAAAGCCTATCAGAGTTGTTGGCTCTGATAGACATTTCCATACAGCCAACCAGCTGGCGTTATTCAGATGGCCGGACATGAGCACCGACCATCTGAATAACAGCGGCAGCGGCGATAATAACATAGATTCGTGCAATGCATGAATCTATGTTATTACACTCAGTGGCGGTGAGAGCCAGAGGGGGTGGCGCTTCAGCGCCCTCTATGGACGAACCGCCACTGACAAATACACTCCCAATAACATCTAACATTTATGTATCACCCTGTCAGGAGTGTCTAGCGCTCTTGCTCCTAATTCCAGAATCCGGGTTTTGGCTATTGAATTTTCCCTGTCTTTGTCCACCTGCAGGTTGATAGATGTGGTCAGTCTCTGGGTGGAAACTCAAACCTGTGATAAGCCAGCTAATCTCTCACTTGCATGCTTGTGATAGAAAGTGATACGCGTGTTGTTCCATCCTGATCAAGCCCACTGCCTGTTTGCCCTGCGCTGCTAGATTGGACTTCACTGTGTATGACCTTGGACGAGATTATTGGACTATTCACTGAACTCAGTCTGCCTTTTTACCTAGACTGTCACTGAACCACTCTGCCTGTCTGCCAAATGCAAGTACCTGTTTGCTTTGCTCAGTTCACACTTGCCCTGGCGTGGTGGCCAGGCACTATAGCATTGTGTATAAGATCTGGGGCAACCAAGTACCGTAGGCCTGCTTGCCTTATGACAAAGGGGGCTGCTATAGGTGAAGCACACAATAGCCAGCTATAGTGTTTAACCACCCATTCATTGAGGTAGATGTGACACACTCTCTCAGACTCATTGTTAGGCTGGTTAGATACATTTTGTTTTTGGCTCTTCTGTATTCAGTGGAAGTGTGTGTGATTGCTTTGGGCTTATCCTTTTGTTGCAGGTTTTATTGTTTCCCTCTGCCTTCTGGAGGATTCTAGAATGTAGTGGACTGGAAAAGCAAGTCAGTATCCTTAATATTTATGCTGCTTCTGCCAATCCCTGGAGGGGTGTATCCAGAAGGTATCTAGGAGACTGCATAAATAGGCTGGGGTCTGAAGCTGCTTGGATCTTGTCCAGGAGGAGAAGTTCCCAGCCTTCCCCTTCTGGGCAGCCAGGCTATAAATCTACTCATGCTCATCAAGGACCCAGCCATGCTAAAGCTGGGGCATGTTTGCTGAAAGTCAGCAACTAATCGAAGGATTAGTAGCATCAGGGTAAAGAATGTGCTTAGTCTACTGCTCAGCGTTCATGGAGTATCCCACAGTTTCCTATGCTCTATCCAAGTAGTAAATTAAAAAAAGGCAACCTCTAGACTGTTTGTTGAGCCAGAAGAATAATTGTTGCTTTGTACATGGCTGCTAATGAACTTATCAAGGAAAGGAACCTGGGGCAAAACAAAGGGCTTTTTCGGGGTAAGCGCTACACTACATGAATGGTCCTCACTGCTTGCATTTCATGACCGACTGACCATGAGTTCTGACCTCCTCCTGCATTTATCATCTCTCAGAAAGACACAAATTACACCTGCAAGGAAAGGCCCACCCCAGCACACATTGTTAACCCCTGTGACACAAACCAATAACCCTTTGTAGTTCAAAGCAGAATTAACATGTAGGCAACTGCTTACACCAGTTCACCCAATCAGAGGCCCTGGGATGTATGTTCCTCTGCTGTGCTATCTTCTGCTGCTTCTCCACAAAGTTCTCAGTCCTTCCAGGGCTCTGTTACTCTGTACCTGTACAGAGCGGAAAATAAGTATTTGAACACCCTGCTATTTTGCAAGTTCTCCCATTTGGAAATCATGGAGGGGTCTGAAATTGTCATCGTAGGTGCATGTCCACTGTGAGAGACATAATCAAAATTTTTTTTTCAGAAATCACAATTTATGAATTTTTAACTATTTATTTGTATGATACAGCTGCAAAGTATTTGAACACCTGTCTAACAGCTAGAATTCTGACCCTCAAAGACCTGTTAGTCTGCCTTTAAAATGTCCACCTCCACTCCATTTATTATCCTAAATTAGATGCACCTGTTTGAGGTCATTAGCTGCATAAAGACACCTGTCCACCCCATACAATCAGTAAGAATCCAACTACTAACATGGCCAAGACCAAAGAGCTGTCCAAAGACACTAGAGACAAAATTGTACACCTCCACAAGGCTGGAAAGGGCTACGGGGAAATTGCCAAGCAGCTTGGTGAAAAATGGTCCACTGTTGGAGCAATCATTAGAAAATGGAAGAAGCTAAACATGACTGTCAATCTCCCTCAGACTGGGGCTCCATGCAAAATCTCACCTCGTAGGGTCTCAATGATCCTAAGAAAGGTGAGAAATCAGCCGAGGACTACACGGGAGGAGCTGGTCAATGACCTGAAAACAGCTGGGACCACCGTTTCCAAGGTTACTGTTGGTAATACACTAAGACGTCATGGTTTGAAATCATGCATGGCACGGAAGGTTCCCCTGCTTAAACCAGCACATGTCAAGGTCCGTCTTAAGTTTGCCAATGACCAGTTGGATGATCCAGAGGAGTCATGGGAGAAAGTCATGTGGTCAGATGAGACCAAAATAGAACTTTTTGGTCATAATTCCACTAACCGTGTTTGGAGGAAGAAGAATGATGAGTACCATCCCAAGAACACCATCCCTACTGTGAAGCATGGGGGTGGTAGCATCATGCTTTGGGGGTGTTTTTCTGCACATGGGACAGGGCGACTGCACTGTATTAAGGAGAGGATGACCGGGGCCATGTATTGCGAGATTTTGGGCAACAACCTTCTTCCCTCAGTTAGAGCTTTGAAGATGGGTCGAGGCTGGGTCTTCCAACATGACAATGACCCGAAGCACACAGCCAGGATAACCAAGGAGTGGCTCTGTAAGAAGCATATCAAGGTTCTGGCGTGGCCTAGCCAGTCTCCAGACCTAAACCCAATAGAGAATCTTTGGAGGGAGCTCAAACTCTGTGTTTCTCAGCGACAGCCCAGAAACCTGACTGATCTAGAGAAGATCTGTGTGGAGGAGTGGGCCAAAATCCCTCCTCCAGTGTGTGCAAACCTGGTGAAAAACTACAAGAAACGTTTGACCTCTGTAATTGCAAACAAAGGCTACTGTACCAAATATTAACATTGATTTTCTCAGGTGTTCAAATACTTCTTTGCAGCTGTATCATACAAATAAATAGTTAAAAAAAATCATACATTGTGATTTCTGGAATTTTTTTTTTTTTGATTATGTCTCTCACAGTGGACATGCACCTACGATGACAATTTCAGACCCCTCCATGATTTCCAAGTGGGAGAACTTGCAAAATAGCAGGGTGTTCAAATACTTATTTTCCGCACTGTAAGGGGACACTTGGAAGAAGGTTGTGTCCATTGCTAAGTTTGTTTAAAACAGTAGTTATTAATTTGTGCCCAGCCGCTCGGTTGGCTGGTGTTGCTTTGGAGCATGGAACGATGAATGTGTTCAAGTGTTCAAGCTGCAGCTGCCCCCTACTTTCTAAAGTATCTTTGCCTGCTCTATAAAGCCTCAAATAAGACTGGTTAGTTGTAAATTACATGAGCCTTCATTTTTGTTCAATTTGTGTGGAATGCTCATATTTTTTTTGGTCATCTTTAGGCACATCTTTGGCTTTAGAAAGCTGCCCTTAACTATGTTGCCTTTCTCAACCTTCTTACCACGGTGAAAACCTTGAAAACATGTTCAGGTCTTGGGGAACCTAAAAAATAATCCTCAAATCTACAATTCATGTACGTTAGTGCAATCAGTGGGTTGCAGATATAATACTAAGTAGAAGAATTAATAAATCCGCCTTTTTTTTGTGAAAAAAATAAATACAATTCTTAATTTTCCAAAAGAATTGTGACAAAAAAAATAAAAAAACTCATCATGATTCCAAAAAGGGGCTAGTTGTACTGTCCTGTCAATTTAAACCTCAAGAAATTAGATAGGCTGTCAGTACATTAGAATTAATCAATTTTCAGATACTGTATACAAACCATTATTCGTGGCCTCTATAACTTTCACAGGCTAAATAATATACACTGATTTGGGTTATTTTTTTTACCAAAGAAATGTAGCCGACTATAGTTGGCCTAAATTTATGAAGAAATATTTTTTTTCAAAACTTTATAACAGGAACTAAAAAAAATGTGTTTATTTTTTCAAACTTTTTGGTATTTTCACATTTATATAGAAAAAAATAAAATGCCCAGTGGTTATTAACCACTTCCATACCAGGCACTTACACACCTTCCCGCCCAGACCAATTTTCAGCTTTCAGCACTGTCGCAATTTGAATGACAATTGCGTGGTCATGCTACATTGTACCCAAAATTTTTTTTTATCATTTTGTTCCCACAAATAGAGCTTTATTTTGGTGGTATTTGATCACCTCTGCTATTTAATTTTTTTGCGCAACAACTAAAAAAAAAATATTTATTTTTTTCTGTAAAATTTTTTGGTAAATAAGTACGTTTTCTACTTCGATTATCGGCACCGATGAGGTGGCACTGATGGGCACCAATGGGGTGGCACTGTTGGACACTGATAGGCGGCACTGATAGGCAGCGCTGGTATGCGGCACTGATGGTCACTCATAGGCGGCACTGATGGGCACTCATAGGTGGCACTGGGCACTCATAGGTGGCACAGATGGGCACTCATGAGCGGCACTTATGGGTGGCACTGATGGGTACATATGGGTGGCACAGATGGGCACTGATAGGTGGGCACTGGGAATGGATGGGCACTGAGGGGTGGCACTGATGGACACTGTGGTGTGGCACTGATGGACACTGTGGTGTGGCATTGATGGACACTGTGGTGTGGCACTGATAGACACAGAGGGGTCCATGTTGCCAGTCAGTGCCCATTTGTGGGCACTGATTGGCATCTGTTCTTTTTTTTTACTGCCTTTTTTTTGCCCTTTTTTTTCTGCCCTTCCCTGGTGGTCCAGTGTGGGCATCTGAGGGGGGGCTGCGCTGATAACCTGTCAGGAGAGCCGCCGATCGGCTCTCCTCATTTTGCGTCTGTCAGATGCGAGTGAGGAAGAGCCATCAACAGCTCTTCCTGTTTACATCGTGATCAGCCGTGATAGGACACGGCTGATCACGTGGTAAAAAGCCTCCGCCGGAGGCTCTTTACCGAGATTGGAGATGCAGGGTGTCAGACTGACACCCCGCATCACCGATCGCCACGCCGCGCGCCGGCATGAAATCCTGCAGGACGTCCATAGACGTCCAGTCAGGATTTCTCAACCACTTTTCAGACGTCAATTGTCCATTGACCGGGCGGGAAGTGGTTAACCACTTCAATACAGGGCATTTTCACCCCCTTCCTGCCCAGACCAATTTTTAGTTTTCAGCCTTGTCGCACTTTCAATGACAATTGCGCGATTATGCAACACTGTACCCAAATTAAATCTTTATGTTTTTTCCCCCACAAATAGAGCTTTTGTTTAGTGGTATTTGATCACCTCTACGGTTTTTATTTTTTGCACTATAAACAACAGAAGAGCGACAATTTAAAAAAATATAACACAATATCTTTTACGTTTTAATTTAATAAATATCACAATTTTTTTTAAACCAATTTTTTTCCTCAGTTTAGGCCGATATGTATTCTTCTACATATTTTTGGTTAAAAAAAACCCGCAACAAGTGTATTTGATTGGTTTGCGCAAAAGTTATAGCATCTACAAAATAGGGGATAGTTTTATGGCATTTTTTTTACTAGTTATGGCGGCGATCGGTGATTTTTATTGTGGCTGTGACATTGCGACGGACAGATCGGACACTTTTGCCAGGTTTTTGGGATCATTCACATTTATACAGCAATTAGTGCTATAAAACTGCACTGATTACTGTGTAAATGTGACTGGCAGGAAAGGGGTTAACAATAGGGGGTGTTGAAGAGGTAAATATGTTACCTGGGAGTGATTCTAACTGTAGGGGGAGGGAACGCACATGGGGAGGAGACTGATCTGTGTGTTTACACACACAGGTCCACATTCCTGCCATGATTGCGGGCAATCGCGGGTTCCCGGCGGACATCACAGCCGCCGGGGCACACACATCGAGTCCCGAGCAATGCGGCGGGCGCGAGCCCGCCCCCTAGACGGCTGGGAAACCCAGGACGTCATATGACATCCACCCTGGATGACTATATGCCGGGCAGCAAGTGGTTAAATACCACCAAAAGAAAGCTCTATTTGTGTGCAAAAATGTATATAAATTTAATTTGCCTACAGTGTTACATGGCTAAGCAACTGCGAGTTAAAGTAGCACAGTGCTGAATGTGAAAAAAATGCCCCAATGATGAATGGAGTAAAACATTCCAGAGGTCAAGCATTTAAGCAGAAATTATTTTTGTTTTTTATTATTATTATTATTAGTAGTATTATACAAGATTTATATAGCAGCAACAGTTTGCATAGCACTTCAGAAAAGGGTGACACTAGGTAGGGGAATTTGTAGCTGTGCTGATCAATCTGTTTGGTTACCTTTTTCTATAACTTTTATTTATTAAATTTTTATCTGAGAAAGCCTTTTATATATTATAAATGTATTTTAGTAATATGGCAAACACTAATAAATGCTTTGAAATTCGTCCGCTACAAACCTGTCCCTCCGACATGTCCGCTGGTTAGTACGCCTAACCAGCGGACAGAAATCGGACAGAAAATGGATTCGACGCATGCGTGGAAGCATTTTACTTCCTGGATTGGTGACGTGGCGGCATCAACGTCACCGCCACGTCACCGCGTCCTCAGCCCAGGGGGATTTTTGTTTGATGGTGTGTACACGCCATCGGACCAAAATCCGATGAGACATGTCCGCTGGAAACGGTCCATCGGACATGTTTGAGCGGACATGTCTCATCGTCTGTACGCGGCCTTACACATCTGGATATTTCAAGCAAACAAGATTTATGCTGAAGAATCTTTGGTCAGCATAGCTGTTCAAAAGACAGGATCTACCTATTCAGGACTGGAGTTGCGCAGCCAAGGTTCTGCAATACAACTGGCGCTGGACAGGGGCCTTGCTATTTTTTTTTTTGCCATCTGTGTCCTATTGGGAATACAGTAAATCCTTGCATTGAGTGCACAATTTGTTCCAGAAACATGCTTGTAATTCAAAGCACTTGTATATCAAAGCAAACTTCCCCATAAGAAATAATGGAAACGCAAATGCTTCGTTCCACAACCATTTATTCATAGGTCCTTCAGTTTAAAGTCCAAATAAAATGATTATATAAATGTGACAGGTTGTGTAACCATAATATGTTCTTCCGCAAATGGAAGCTCCACAAGGGTATTAGGCCCCTTTCACATGTGCGGACCGTATGTCCGTATTTTCATCCATCCGTTGCGGATGGAAACGGGACATACATGGGTCTCTATGTGATTACGGGTGTCAGCGGATGACCATCCGCTGACACCCGTAATCATCCGTCCTCCGTAAAGATCCGATTTTTCGGACAGAAGAAAATCCTATTTTTCTTCTGTCTGGCGGATCGGATCTGATGAACACGGACATACGGTCCGTGTTCATCCGATTCCCCATAGGGGAGAGCGGAGGAAAGACAGGGCGGTCCCCGCACAGTGTGCGGGGACCGCCCTGTCAGCCGACAGCTCAGCGGGGATTTTACGGAGGATGCCTGCTGAGCAAAAGCGGACACACGGAGGCGGATCATTACGGTCCGCCCCGTGTAAAAGGGCCCTTAGAAGCAAAATCCAGCAGGCGCTACAAAGTATAAAAGAGAAGAGAGGCACCTCTAAGTGTAGCAATATGTTGCTAAATGTTGTACCTTCATTAAATGTACCCATATTGCTACACTTCTCTTCTTTTTTATACTCAGTTGTGACATGACGCTGCATGTATATCAAGACATCGCTTGTATATCAAGTGAAAATGTATTTAAAAATGTTGCTTGTCTTGCAAAACGCTCTCAAAGCAAGTTACTCTCAAACCAAGGTTTTAATGTATTTAAATCCCTCCAAAACATTCATGTATTTCTACTACTTGCAGCTTAAACATGCATTTGACGCACAGAGGGAAGCGGATATATGGTCCATGGATGTGGCACCGGTCTTTAACTTCCTGTCTGATGTGTCCACCTGTAAGGGTTTCATATCTAATTGCTATGCCATGCTGCTGAACCTCTTTCTGCCGGGGGCCCCCCTCAAGGCGGTAGCCCGGTGGGAACGGGATGTAGGCGTGTTCGAGGAGGAGCAGTGGGAGGAAGCCTTATAGGCGGTTCCCACATGCTCCCTGAACGTGGCGCACAGACTATCACAGCTCTACATTCTCCTAAGGACACATTACACACCTGCCAGCAGTGCCAGATTACCGCATATGGGTTTGGGGGTGGACCCCTGCTGCACTAGATGCTGCAGGGACCACGGAGATCTCATCCACCTACTGTGGCGCTGCCCGAAGCTCCACCTGTACTGGACAGGGGTTGTTGACACTATTAGCGGGGCCTTTCAGATACAGGTTCCACTGGAACCCAAGATCTGCCTGTTGGGGATAACGGAGGGCTTACTGGCGGAGGATATCCCAAAACAGGCTATTGGCAGAGCTCTGTTTCAGGCTCGCTTAATGATACTGAGACACTGGAAGGATACTGAACCACCTACGGTACAGGAGTGGATTAAGCAGATGGGGGTCACGTTGAGGCTGGAGAAGGTGGTGTACCAGAGAAGAGGGGCCAGCGGTAAATATGAAAAGTTATGGGCCCCATGGCTTGATGTTCCAGGTCTGGCTCCGATAGATCTTGTGTGGGATCGTCTATTTTAGGACCTTGATCACTCGGTTCCTAGCTATCTATAACTGCCCACTGGGGGGGGGGGGAGAGAAGGCAATAGGGGTTTCCGCAACGGGAAATGATATCTGGCGTAGTGTTAAGATGTGTTATATGTGTATCATTCATTGTGATTTTGGTGGAGAATATGCTCTGGAGTTTTTTTATGTTATTTCCTGTATTTGTTCAATAAAACTTTTGCTTGAAAAAAAAAAAAAAAATCCCTCCAAAACGAATGGGTCTCTAATTATCACCAGGGTCACCTAAATTAGTGTACCTTAGTGTAGTGTACCCCCGTCTTCCATCCCTTCCCTCCCTCACCTTCCCCTCCCTTTCTCTTTCCCACTCCTCCCCTCCCTTTTCCTTCCCCTTCTAATGCCGCGTACACACGGTCGTTTTTTGCGATGAAAAAAAAACGTTGTTTTTTAAAACGTCATTTAAATTGATCGTCGTTTTTTGTCTTAAAAAAAACGACCAAAAAAAAATTCCAACATGCTTGAATTTTTTGTGTCGTTTTTCAAAACGTTGTTTTTTGTTTCACAAAAAGTCACCGTGTGTAGCAAAAACGTTGTTTAAAACGATGTTTTTCAACCCGCGCATGCCCAGAAGCTAGTTATTAAGCGAGCTTCAATGGAAAAGTGTGGTGAACGTAACCTCGTTTTTTGTGAAAAAAACGATGGTGTGTATGCAACATCGTCTTTGAAAGTGACGTTTCAAAAACGTTGTTTTTTACTTCACAAAAAACTTAGTTTTTTTTCATCGCAAAAAACGACCGTGTGTACGCGGCATTACGCTCTTCTTTCTTCCCCATCCCCCCTTTTTTCACTGTCCCAGTTCCATGCTTTCACGTGGTGCCCTTGCCCCAATAGTTATTCTTTTAATGCATTTTAAATGTTTTAAACATTACTATTTTACCAGAAAGTGGTATACATTCCCCCTCGTCCGCCGGGGGGGTCTTCTCGTGAGCCTAGTTTTGTCTATGGCCTCAATCTGGTGAGCAGACTTGTGTTACTGACAGTGACCATATACATCTGTTTATTCTTTATGTATCTTTATGTATTTTTTGTTATTTACGTTCTGCTAGTCATTGTATGTTATTATCCACTACATAGATAATCCTCCTGAAGAAGCGGTTTGCTCGCTAAACCAGTAGAGGTTTTCTTGGCCATTCTCCACTACAACACACACCTTACGGGGTCACCCGTTAGCAACCACCGCTGTATTTATTGTGCGGTCTGGCTCATGTGCTTTTAATTATATATAGTTTTATGTATAATAAATAATTTTTTACTTAATTATTTGTCATCAGTACCGAGAAAGTCCACCAAAATACCCCTCCTTTTCTAGGTGATTGTCATTGGTTTAGGCGGTACTAGCAGCCGCCACCGTACCATTACCTGGTTCAATTCCTTTACATGTTATTTGGATGATGGTACGGTTTTACTTTATTATTGGTTAATTTTACTTGAGGCTATACTCAAAATTTGTCACTCTCAGTCTTGGTGCTAGTGGTAAACCGGACAAAACAAACATAGTAAATTTCCCTTATGGGGCACGGACAGTAATAAAAAAAACCAACAGGTGTCTAAACCCTATCCTCTCTATCCAAAACAGAATTTGCCTTTAGTTACACTTTAACCTTTTGTTGGATCCTTTTTTTAGTTGTTTGTTTCTTTAAAATTGCTAAAAATTAAAATAAGAACAGGAATACTGGAACATGACAATCTCCTAGAATGCTTTTGGTACTACAGTGGATCTCTGTGAGATTAATTTAAAACATAAAGATTCAGGCCTCGTAGGATAGCCAGAGGACAACGGTCTGATGGACCGTTTTCATCGGTCAGAACCGATCGTGTGTGGGCCCCATAGGTTATTTAACCTTAGGTTAAAAAAAGGCAACTTGCTTTAAAATTAACCTATGGATTCCTAACCGATAGGTCAAAACTGATCGTTAGTACGCACAACCATCGGTTAAAAATGCACTCATGCTCAGAATCAGGTCGATGCATACTTGGAAGCATTGAACTTAATTATTTTCAGCACGTCGTTGTGTTTTACGTCACCGCGTTCTGATACGATCGGTTTTTTAACTGATGGTGTGTAGACACATCAGACCATCAGTCAGCTTCATCGGTTAACCTATGAGAACTGTCCTTCAGACCGTTCTCATCGGATAGACTGATCGTGTGTACGCGGCTTTAGTGTGTTAAGTTTTTCCTGTCCAAGCTTCAACCCCAAGTAGTCTTATGATAGAAAGATCTCTGGCTTTTCAGATGTTAAGAAGGACCGATCTTTAAAAGAGACCTCCTTCTAGAGAAATACTGTATATGCTGATGCTCACCTACGTTCCAAATTTTTATTTTTCATGCTCTCTTTGGGATGAGTACTTTGTGAGTTACTAACTTGAAATCAATTTATTAGTCCAATTGCTTAATTTGGCATTTTCAACGTATGATTGACTCTGATAGTATTACAGATGATCTGTTGACACCGTTTTTATAAATCATACCCCTATCAATAACAGAAGGTGCTTTCAAGCACATTTTAGTATTTTAATACCACATTTTTGCAGATTTGTTCCTAATATTCCTTGACCAACAACACTGACATCACATTTTGTGACTCTACTAACACCAAGAAAACTGTGCATATTCCAGTGTCCCTAAAATGGAAGATATGTCTAATACTAACTTTTCTTAAAGAATTCCCCTCTCTTCTCCCCCTACCTGCCCTGCATGCCATGTGTTAAAAAGATCTGTGTACTTGCCATTTTTTAATCTGGTCGGGTCACATGATCCTGCAGCTCTGATTCTTCTAGTGGCTGCTGTAGAGCAGAGGTGGGAGTGACAAACACTGGGCCATGGGAGACTATGGGTGATGTCACAGCTCCAGGAATACACAGCCATTGTCAAGCACTCCCTTACACAGTGTAGCCAGAGCTGCAGGATCACATGACCAGACTGGCGTGGAATAAAAATGGTAAGTATACAGGTCTTTTTTACACAGGGTATGCAGGATAGGTAGGAGGAGGAAAGAACATTTTTAAAAATAGATAGTAGTAGCTTTTATTCATGACAACCTTGTGCCAGTTTCGGTACATGTACCAACATCCGCACCAGATTTAGGTAGTTCTTACTACCAACACCTTTAGAATCACTATGGCTGCGACAGACATTCTAACATAATTAAAACCAGTTCAATGATAAGCAAACTGTCAATAATTAAGACCGACTAATATGTTTGAATGTATTTGACATTAACTGGCTGCTGGGACAAAAGCCATCAAGGTCATTGCAACCAATGACAAAAATCACACTAAACTGATGCTTAGGGAGGTATGCATCACAGAGACAGTGAGTTCTATCATTATAAATAAGGCTGGGGATAAGGGACACCCCTACAATGCGTCTGAAGTTGGGAAAAAATCACCAACGGCATCTAGGATATGGGCTACTCTATTGGCTAAGGCCTCGTACACACGATCAAATCTGTCTGCTGGAAACGGTCTGCTAGACCGTTTCAGCAGACAGATTCGACCGTGTGTACGGGCAAGCCGACGGATTTGGCCACCCGACAGATTTCAAAGCATGCTTTAAAATCTGTCAGCTGGGAACCTGTCCGCCCGACATGTCTGCTGGTTAGTATGCTAACCAGCAGACATGTCTTCTCGCACACGCGCCAAATGATTTTGACGCATGCGCGGAAGTGTTTTACTTCTTGGTGCGGTGACGTGGCGGTGTCAACGTCACCGCCACGTCACCGACACGTCAGCGCGCTGTCTGCTGGCGGGGATTTTGGTTTGCTCGTGTGTACACGCGAGCAAACCAAAATGCCAGCAGACAGATCTGTTCAAATCGGTCGGTCCGACCGATTTGAACAGATAGATTGCCTCGTGTGTACGAGGCCTAAGAGTTTTGTAAGGATTTGCAGTAATTTTCCAGTAAGGAAATGGGCCTTTATATGAATCATGATGGGAGGTCCTTGTGCATCTTTGATATTAAAACAGTTTGAGCCTCTTACATTTAGGGTCGAGAGTATCAGTGTGACCTTTTTTAAAGTAATCTTTATTATAGGGATGAGTTCAGTTGAATATGACTGATATCATTTTGCAGGTTCCATCTCTGGGTTGTTCAAAGTATTTAAAATCATTCTAATGTGTTGTGGGATATAGGGTGGGTTGACCATAAAGGTTTTTGTAGTAGTTTGCAAAAGGTTTTAGAATTCTGTCAGTATATTTGCGTTAAAATAAATCAGCTTGTTTAATGTAGGGAATATCTGTTTGTGCCCAGAAGTCTGCCACTAGCTTTGCCAGCAACTTCCTGTTTTGCCTGCTTAAAGAGGAGTTCCACCCAAATTTGGAACTTCCTCTTGTTCCACTCCTCACCCCCTTAAATGCCACATTTGGCATGTAATTTTTTTGGGGGGGGAGTGGGGGCTTCAGTAGGAGTGGGACTTCCTGTCCCACTTCCTGCTTCCGCCGAGGGGCTGGTTAGGCGATTAAGCCTTAATCGCCTACACCAGCCCCTCCCTGTAGGCGATCACATGGGACTCTGACAGGTCCCATGCGATCGCCTCACCAATCAGCGGCGAGCCGCGCCGCGCGCGCGCATTCGCAGTGCGGCTCGCGCATGCGCAGTGGGTGCCCGGCCGTGAAGCCGAAGGCTGTCACGGCTGGGTGCCCACAGTCGGGATAGAGACGCCGGCCGGGGAGAGGGGGGGAGGAGCGGAGCCCCGGTCGGCACATCGCTGGAACGCAGGAGCAGGTAAGTGAGTGTTTATTAAAAGCTAGCAGCTACACTTTTTGTAGCTGCTGACTTTTAATAAACACATTTTCTGGCTGGAACACCCCTTTAACTGACAATGGGTAAGGTCTGTAAGGTGTATTTGTATATCAAGTTGTCAATAGGATGGTGTAGGCTGTGTTTGTGAGGGAGTTTGAAAACTCCTGTTTAAATCTGATTTATAATTATAAATGATCTGGTTACAGTGTTATGGTTATACTGTACCCGACTGCCCATTATTGTCAAATTGCTGAAATTTCTTTGCCACAACCACCAATGCAGATGTGGAATGGAAGGGTTAATTTCCCCTGCCACAACCACCAATGCAAGTGGTTGCAGGGAGTTCAATTTCACTAGAACTGACTGCCATATGGCACACATTCATTTCACCAATGTGAAAGCAGTGCTGCGCTATTATTTCATTCACTGACACCAATGCTGGGGGTTATTGTATCCACTGACACCAATGTTGGGCTTTATTATTGGTTCCACTGACACCAATGCTGGGGGTTATGATTGCACTCACTGACATCAATGTTGGGAGTTATTATTGCACTCACTGACACCAATGTTGGGAGTTATTATTTCATTCACTGACACCAATGCTGGGGGTTATTGTATCCACTGACACCAATGTTGGGCTTTATTATTGGTTCCACTGACACCAATGCTGGGGGTTATGATTGCACTCACTGACATCAATGTTGGGAGTTATTATTGCACTCACTGACACCAATGTTGGGAGTTATTATTGCACTCACTGACACCAATGTTGGGGGTTATTATTGTACTCAATGACACCAATGTTGGGAGTTATTATTACACTCACTGATACCAATATTGAGGGTTATTATTGTACTCAATAACACCAATGTTGGGAGTTATTACTGCACTCACTTGGGGGGAGGTATAGCCCTTATTTTTAGAGCGGTATTTGATTTTGAGGTCATTAATTGCACGGAAATCTATGCTTCATCAGAAAGCTTAGTTCTAAGATGGAAGAAAAGTCCAGAAGAGACTGTTGGCCTCACTATCATTTATCATCCTCCGAGTATGAATGCGACTGTCTTAGGCTGCGTACACACGACCAAATAAATCTGCTCAAATCGGTCAGACAGACCGCGCTACGTCACCGCGCTGTCTGTCCGTGGGGATTTTGGTTTGATCGTGTGTACACTGATCAAACCAAAATAGCCCAGCAGACATATCCGATGAAAACGGTCTGTCCTTTGAAAATAAAATAAAAAAAATTTGTTGTGATTGTGTTGTGCTGCTGCTGCCGATACACATAAAATTTTCATCAAAAAAAATTGTAAATAGGTGGATTTGTTTAGATAAAAACTTAAAATCGTGAAACAGAAAAGTGCAAAATCACAATATGCGGACTTACACGTAATTATGCGACAGTGTTCGCAGATGCTTTCTCCAGAATATTTCTCCGGAAGGACGAGCGAAAGAGAGCCGGCCGGCTTTTATGCAGATATTAAGGTATAGGAGCAGCACAGTTAAAAAAAAAAAATACATTTTTTATAGATAGTGTTGAGGATAAACTTTTCGGGTGTTTATAGAAGCATTTAATTCAGTAATAACGAAAACTTTAGGATCCACCTATTTACAATTTTTTTTTGCCCAGATTCATAAAGCAATTACGCCTGTCTAACTGGTGTTAGACAGGAGTAATTTCAAATTTTGCGCGCCGTATCACTAGTTTGAATCCTCAAACCATGATACGGCGGCTTCGGGCTTCGATCCGAGAGGCTTACGTCTTCGTAAGCCTTCGGATCTACGCTGCGATATTTTTGCGGCCGCTGGGAGGAGTTCGCGTCGTTTTGATGCGTCGGGATATGCAAATGTGTTTTTACGGCGATCCACGAAGATATGAGCGGTCTTCGCAATCGCTTACGTCTGTTTTTTTTTACGTACTGTTAGACCAGCTTTTTGCTGGTCTAACGGTGCGTAGCCCATGTTAAGTATGGCCGTCGTTCCCGCGTCGAATTAAATTTTTTTTTACGTAACTCGTTCGGGAATAGAAATGTCCGTAAACGACGCTACTCAAACAACGAATGACGTAACAACGTGATTTCGCGCAATGCACGGTGGGAAATTTGTGAACGGAGCATGCGCAGTTCGATCGCCGCGGAAACGCGCCTATTTTAAATCCTTCACGCCCCCTATTCGCGTAGATGGATTGCGACGGGAGAAATACACTACGCCGCCGTCGTTTACTGGACAAAATCTACCTGGATTCCACGTAGAGCCAGGTAAAAAACGGCGGCGTAGTGTATTTCTGATACGCTACGAGAATCTAATTCTCTATGAATCTGGGCCTAGATCTTTTGGCCCCAAAAAAACAGAGTCAAAATATAAGATCCCCAACAAATAATCCGCTATGGTTTAATCAGAATGCTTGCATGTTAAAATGGAGTTGCAGAGCGTTAGAAAAAATATGGAGGAAAGACCCTAATTTTATTACTAGAGAGGCATATGGAGCGGCTTTAAAAAAATATAAAGCTGAAATAAAAAAAGCCAAAAAAACATATCTAACAGAGAAAATTAGGTTGGCGGAAAATAAGGCCGCAGAATTATTTAAAGTTGCCAATATTCTTGCAAACCCAAGCTGTTTAGACATCAAGGAAGAATTCTCTCCGGAATTAAGTGAGAATTTAGCAGAATATTTTAAGCAAAAAATTATTGACATAAGAAACAATATACCGGATTCTTGTTATACAGAAAGTTCTCCTGTATACAAAGGGGTACGTTTTACCAGTTTTTCGGCGGTAACTAGCGCAGAGATACTGAATATTCTTAAGTCGCTTTGTCTTCAGCGCTTGACCCCTGCATTGCGCAGCTGGTGAAGGACTCTGCGGTTACCTTGGCACCGTTTATAGCGGACATTATTAATATGTCTTTTTCTATTGGAACAGTGCCAAGTATTTTGAAGCAGGCAGTTATAATTCCCCTATTGAAGAAGGCTAACGTGTTACGGTCAGATTTAAGTAATAATCGACCAATTTCGACGCTGCCTTTTTTAGCTAAAATAATGGAGAGGGCTGTTGTGTGGCAACTTCAGCCGCATTTGTAATCCAATAATATTTTTGATTAATATCAGTCGGGATTCTGTCCTGGTAGAGTCACAGAGACTGCTCTCATCAAGGTTAAGGCCGATTGCCTATGGGCCATGGACAGCGACGAGGCATCAGCGTTAATATCTGTCGGCTGCTGCTGGATCTGAACTACAATTCCCATCATCGGCTGTTTTACAATACCTCATGGGAAGTGTATTCGATACTATAGATCATGCCAGACTTCTGGAAAGGCTGGTGTCTGTGGCCGGGCTTGAGGAAATGGCATTGACATGGATGACCTCATTCCTGCAAAATAGGGCCCAGAGGATAAGACTAGGAACGTATTATTAATCTAATAGTTCCTTGTCCTGCGGGGTTCCTCAGGGTTCGGTGGTATCGCCGATATTATTTAATATTTACATAAGGCCGTTGCTGTATATTATTCGGCGCCATAACCTTAGCTTTCACATCTATGCAGATGATACGCAGATCTATTTTAAGTTGCCTAAAAATAAGGAAGTCCAGGTGGATTTGGCAGCCTGTCTGGAGGAAGTACAGTCCTGGATGGGAGCCAATTACTTAAAACTTAATGGCTCAAAAATGGAATGTATTATCATTAGTAACCAGAGTAAAACCAGTTTGACGGATTTTCCTTCTTGGCCGGTTTCGTTTATGCCATACCCGACCCCGGCCACTAAGGTTCGGGACTTGGGAATCATTTTGGATTTCAAACTGTCATTGAAGGCGCAGGTAAACCAGGTGGTAAGCCGGTGCTATTACCATCTGAAACTCCTGTGTTCTACATTGGATTTCATAGACGAGGTGGACAAAGTCCACGTGATTAATGCTTTCATTGGTAGTCGGCTGGACTACTGTAATGCGTTATATATGGGGTGCTCAAAAACCCTTCTGCATAAGCTTCATTTGATCCAAAATGAGGCAGCAAGGTTACTAATGGGGGTGGGCCGTCTGGCTCATATTACACCATCTCTGAAAGCCTTGCATTGGCTACCGGTTGCTGAACGGGTCTCGTTCAAAGTGGGTTGCATCGTCCATAAAGCTATCCATAAGATAGGCCCAGGATATTTGCAAACATTTTTTACCTGTCACGTTCCCAGCAGATCGTTAAGATCTGCTGATCAGGTTAATTTGACGGTCCCTAAATTTAGAAGAACTAAATGTGGAGGGAGGACTCTGGATGAACAAGGTTCAATATTCTGGAACTCTCTACCTCTATACTTAAGACGGGAGAAGGATTTGTTAAAATTCAGGAAGTTTTTAAAAACTTTTTTATTTTCGCAGGTGTATGGCCCTAATTAGGGTAAGGCCGCGTACACACCATTAAATAAATCCGATCAAATCGGTCTGTCAGACCATTTTGATCGGATTTGTCTGCTGGGATATATTGGTTTGATCGTGTACACACGATCAAACCAAAATCCTCGCCAGCAGACAGCGCGGTGACGTGGCGGTGACATTGACGCTGCCACGTCACCGTCACCAGGAAGTAAAACACTTCCGCGCATGCGTCAAATCCATTCGACGCATGTGTGGACAGATATGTCTGCTGGTTAGTGTATTAACCAGCAGACATGTCGGACAGACGGGTTCCCAGCAGACAGATTTTAAAGCATGCTTTAAAATTTGTCTGCTGGAAAAACCCGTCTGCCCGTACACACGATCGAATCTGTCTGCTGAAACGGTCCGTCGGACCGTTTCCAGCAGATTAATTTGATCGTGAGTACGCGGCCTAAGATATTAGCAGTTTTAGTTTTTAATGTTATTATGTGTTTTTTTTTACTGTTATTATACTGTAATGTGAGATTTGTCTGTACATGTATTTGTGGTTCTATGAGCGCATCGAGGCCTTCGGGTAATGACTGCGCTCCCAAAAAGCATTTTTTATAAATACATTTAAAAATATATAAATTGTATTCCAACTTCTTCAGTGAGCATTGCGATAGGCTGCAAAGAATGCAGCAGGACTGAAATTTCGGGTGCTGAGATGTGCTACTATTGTCTATCCCTCTGGAAGTGTCAGGGGCTGCACTCGAGACCCTCTATCATTTTCAAGTTGACCACAACTTATTTAGAGGCTCTGTGTGACAAACTTTCTTTTGACATGTGTGTTTTGACTTTCTCTGAAGACTGTTAAATACAGATGCTACCTAAGCTGGTTTACATTACACATTTTGCAAAGGTATATGGAAATTATGGGCCAACATAAAACAGAATGACATTATCATGGCAGCCAATTATTAAAATTCAGTCAATTTAGTCATCTAAGGTCAATTAAATAAAGGAGTTTTCAAGAAAATGTATTACCACATAATAAAAATTGTTTTTAGATTCCCCAGGTGAACAAGTGCATAGAGTACCTAATCTCCTGCTTTTTGACTCTATTGCCAAACTAGCATGGGTGAGTGCTTTTCTCACCTTTCCTGCCAATGCACATCAAGTAAAGGGTCAGCTCTATTCACAACAAAAACACTAGTACATTTTTGGGGCTGTGTGATCTATCTGCTGGTGCTGTGTATGTTTACAAGAAAGCAGCTGATAGATCACACAGCCCCAGTAACTTTTATGTGTGATGAAAACAATATTTGACATTAGCAATAGTGAGCAGGGCCGATCCTACCCGGGGTGCAGTGGGTGCCCCGCACCCAGCGCTGTCATGCGCGAGGCGCCGAGCAAGCCGCCGAGGAGGTTCTTTTTTTTTTTTTTTTAAATGAGCCGCCGAGCCGCCGAGGAGGTTGTTTTTTTTTTTTTTTTTATTTCCGAGCGGCCGAGCCGCCGAGCCGCCGAAGCAATCCGAGACCCGAGCGGGATGCGACGACGTGACGTCACACGGCCGCTCGGCTCCACCCACCGTGACCTCTGCCACAGCCAACTTCAGACAGCGTGCGGGAGCGAGCGCCGAGCGGAGCTGCCGCCTGATTCAGCTGAGATTGAGCGCCTCAGCCTGCCATGTCCTGGGGGGGTATGTACTAATGGGGGGTTATCCTAGGGGAGTCTGTACTAATGGGGGGTTGTCCTGGGTGGGTCTGTACTAATGGGGGGTTGTCCTGGGGGAGTCTGTACTAATGGGGGGTTGTCCTAGGGGAGTATGTACTAATGGGGGAGTTTGTCCTGGGGGGGGGTCTGTACTAATAGGGGGTTGTCCTGGGTGGGTCTGTACTAATGGGGGGTTATCCTAGGGGAGTATGTACTAATGGGGGGTTTGTCCTGGGTGGGTCTGTACTAATGGGGGTTGTCCTAGGGGAGCATGTACTAATGATTGGTTTGTCCTGGGGGGGGGGGTATGTACTAATGGGGGGTTGTCCTGGGTGGGTCTGTACTAATGGGGGGTTGTCCTAGGGGAGTATGTACTAATGATTGGTTTGTCCTGGGGGGGGTATGTACTAATGGGGGGTTGTCCTGGGTGGGTCTGTACTAATGGGGGGTTGTCCTAGGGGAGTATGTACTAATGATTGGTTTGTCCTGGGGGGGTCTGTACTAATGGGGGGTTGTCCTGGGTGGGTCTGTACTAATGGGGGGTTGTCCTGGGTGGGTCTGTACTAATGGGGGGTTGTCCTGGGGGAGTCTGTACTAATGGGGGGTTGTCCTAGGGGAGTATGTACTAATGGGGGGTTTGTCCTGGGGGGTCTGTACTAATGGGGGGTTGTCCTAGGGGAGTATGTACTAATGGGGGGTTATCCTGGGGAAGTCTGTACTTATGGGGGGTTGTCCTGGGTGGGTCTGTACTAATGGGGGGTTGTCCTGGGGGAGTCTGTACTAATGGGGGGTTATCCTAGGGAAGTATGTACTAATGGGGGGTTTGTCCTGGGTGGGTCTGTACTAATGGGGGGTTGTCCTGGGGGAGTCTGTACTAATGGGGGGTTGTCCTAGGGGAGTATGTACTAATGGGGGGTTTGTCCTGGGGGGGGGTCTGTACTAATGGGGGGGTTGTCCTGGGTGGGTCTGTACTAATGGGGGGTTGTCCTGGGGGAGTCTGTACTAATGGGGGGTTGTCCTAGGGGAGTATGTACTAATGGGGGGTCTGTACTAATGGGGGGTTGTCCTGGGTGGGTCTGTACTAATGGGGGGTTATCCTAGGGGAGTATGTACTAATGGGGGGTTTGTCCTGGGTGGGTCTGTACTAATGGGGGGTTGTCCTAGGGGAGTATGTACTAATGATTGGTTTGTCCTGGGGGGGGTATGTACTAATGGGGGGTTGTCCTGGGTGGGTCTGTACTAATGGGGGGTTGTCCTAGGGGAGTATGTACTAATGATTGGTTTGTCCTGGGGGGGTATGTTCTAATGGGGGGTTGTCCTGGGTGGGTCTGTACTAATGGGGGGTTGTCCTGGGTGGGTCTGTACTAATGGGGGGTTGTCCTGGGGGAGTCTGTACTAATGGGGGGTTGTCCTAGGGGAGTATGTACTAATGGGGGGTTTGTCCTGGGGGGTCTGTACTAATGGGGGGTTGTCCTAGGGGAGTATGTACTAATGGGGGGTTATCCTGGGGAAGTCTGTACTTATGGGGGGTTGTCCTGGGTGGGGTCTGTACTAATGGGGGGTTGTCCTGGGGGAGTCTGTACTAATGGGGGGTTATCCTAGGGAAATATGTACTAATGGGGGGTTTGTCCTGGGTGGGTCTGTACTAATGGGGGGTTGTCCTGGGGGAGTCTGTACTAATGGGGGGTTGTCCTAGGGGAGTATGTACTAATGGGGGGTTTGTCCTGGGGGGGGGTCTGTACTAATGGGGGGGTTGTCCTGGGTGGGTCTGTACTAATGGGGGGTTGTCCTGGGGGAGTCTGTACTAATGGGGGGTTGTCCTAGGGGAGTATGTACTAATGGGGGGTCTGTACTAATGGGGGGTTGTCCTGGGTGGGTCTGTACTAATGGGGGGTTGTTCTGGGGGAGTATGTACTAATGGGGGGTTTGTCCTGGGGGGGGGTCTGTACTAATGGGGGGTTGTCCTGGGTGGGTCTGTACTAATGGGGGGTTGTCCTGGGTGGGTCTGTACTAATGGGGGGTTGTCCTGGGGGAGTCTGTACTAATGGGGGGTTGTCCTAGGGGAGTATGTACTAATGGGGGGTTTGTCCTGGGGGGGTCTGTACTAATGGGGGGTTGTCCTGGGTGGGTCTGTACTAATGGGGGGTTGTTCTGGGGGAGTATGTACTAATGGGGGGTTTGTCCTGGGGGGGGTCTGTACTAATGGGGGGTTGTCCTGGGTGGGTCTGTACTAATGGGGGGTTGTCCTGGGTGGGTCTGTACTAATGGGGGGTTGTCCTGGGGGAGTCTGTACTAATGGGGGGTTGTCCTAGGGGAGTATGTACTAATGGGGGGTTTGTCCTGGGGGGGTCTGTACTAATGGGGGGTTGTCCTGGGGGGGTCTGTACTAATGGGGGGTTGTCCTGGGGGGGTCTGTACTAATGGGGGGTTGTCCTGGGGGAGTATGTACTAATGGGGGGTTATCCTGGGGGAGTCTGTACTTATGGGGGGTTGTCCTGTGGGAGTCTGTACTAATGGGGGGTTTGTCCTGGGGGTGTCTGTACTCATGGGGGGTGGTTTGTCCTGGGGGGTCTATTCTGAGGGAGGGGGTTTATACTTAGTTAGGAGTCTGCACTGACGGAGGGGGTCTATACTTAGTGGAGGGGGTCTGTAGGGGCGACTATAGGTGGAGGAAGGGGGGCAACACCATGTTTTACCTCAACTGGTGACAACAACCCTAGTGACGCCACTGCAGCTGCGGGCTCTTCATTCCTCCTCCCACTCTCTCTCCTCCTTCTCTTCACGCGCAATGCTGTACTAGCGATGCTTGCAGGGAAGAAATAGAATAGAAAAAGGAGCAGAGAAGAGGATTGTGGGACTTGTAGTTCGAGGACTGGCAGCCCCACTGTAAAAAAGAGACTGCAGCCCACACGGCATGTTCAGCTGAATGGGGGAGAGAGAGAGCCAGGACCCCAGGAAAGCTTTTAGGGAAGTGCGCCCAGGACTCCAGAGGGAGAGGACAGTGCTGAGAGAACACCATCAGAGAAAGAACCCCGCTGCCGTGCGCCACCAGAGGGAAAGCCACACAGCCTAGTGCCATCCCTGGCGGAGAAAGGATTGGAGTCATTGCCAGAATACAGATCTGGGCTCTACCCAGTGGAGTATCCATGAGCAATTCAGATTGAGGTGACTCCTGATCAGAGGAACTGTTGTTGGTCAGGTGAGAGCCGATCGGCCATTATCTACTTATGTCAATAGGAACTGCAGTCTCTGACCATCTCCTGTATTATAGCTGCAGTCTCTGACTGTCTCCTGTATTATTCTTCCAGTCCCTGACCGTCTCCTGTATTATTTCTCCAGTCCCTGACCATCTCCTGTTGTATGTCTGCAGTCTCTGACCATCTCCTGTAGTATGTCTGCAGTCCCTGACCGTCTCCTGTAGTATGTCTGCAGTCCCTGACCGTCTCCTGTAGTATGTCTGCAGTCCCTGACCATCTCCTGTATTATATCTCCAGTCACCGACTGTCTCCTGTAATAGGTCTACACTCTCTGACCAGCTCCTGTACTATGATTGCAGTCTTTGACCATCTCTTGTATCATGTCTGCATTCTCTGACCATCTCCTGTACTATGATTGCAGTCTATGACCATCTCTTGTATTATATCTCCAGTCACTGACTGTCTCCATTAATATGTCTACACTCTCTGACCATCTCCTGTACTATGATTGCAGTCTATGACTATCTCTTGTATTATATCTCCAGTCACTGACTGTCTCCTTTAATATGTCTACACTCTCTGACCATCTCCTGTACTATGATTGCAGTCTCTGACCATCTCTTGTATCATGTCTACAGTCTCTGACCATCTCCTGTACTATGTTTTGGGGCACTTTCTAACAGTATCAGAGAGGTTCCCCTCCAGGTCTCATTAGTGTACGCTCTTCCAGTATTTTCTTTATTGTTAAAAGATCATGGGAGGATCCCTAGGCAACAAAGACTTCTTAGAGGAGCATCTTTTGTGTTTGAGTCATTGCCACAGAAACATTTGTAAAGGGGAGGAGTTGGTAAGATGACCACGCCCCTTTGTGGGGGCGCCAGAAATATTTCTGCACCCAGGCGCCTGTGACCCTAGGATCGGCCCTGATAGTGAGCTAGACATAGGTGTAACAAAGATAATGTCTGTTCCGGGGAATATTGTTTTGAAGGCCCAGTTCAGACCCTGGCTCCAAAATGTTTCTATACTGCACCAGCTGTAGCATCATCAGGGAGTGTTTCTGGTGTCCCTCGTAGATGGGAAAGTGCAGATATGCATTCTTAATGTCTATAGATGCCATAAAATCCCCCTATTGAAGAGAAACCACCACTGAACAGATGGATTCAATCTTGAACTTCTGCCCCTGTACAAAGCAATTCAAGGCCATATAGGTCCAAATTCGGGCAAACCCATCCCTTTTTAGAACCATAAAGAGTTTGGAGTAAAAAACCCTGTATCCATTCTAGCTCGGGCACAGAGACTATCACTTCCTGGCGCAGCAGATCCTGCACTCCCCTGCACAGGGCCTAAAGACGCAAAGACGGAAGCTGAAGATTGGAGGGGAAGTATTTTTCTGGTGGATAAAGAAGTTATATCATGTAGCCAGGCACAACCAGTTTGTGGACCTATTTACATGGATTGACGAAGGTCCATGGGCCCAAAAAAAAAGCAACGATGACCCCTAATCCTGGAAATGGCTCAGGGCAAACCTTCAGACTAAAGAATACTTGTCCATAGGCTTAGCATCCAGAAGCAATTGGCACCACCCCCCGGAGTCTTGAAGGGCTTGGATCCCTTGTCAGAGGAGCCAGGAGAATGAAAACGCCTCTTATGGGCAGTAAAGTGAGAGGAAATTACTCTTGCCTCTCGTGAAGCTCTTGATGATGTCAACCAAGAATTAAAGATATGTTGTCCCTGGAAACCCACCAAGGCCTTTTTAGAAGTCTGGTCAGCAGACCAGCATTTGAGCCAAAGCACCACTGGCAAGACAGAAAGCTTGAAAGGAATGAAGCAGCATCCAAAGATACTTCAGACTCTTAAATAACTGGTCCACCATATCCATCAACACCAACGTCAATACAGGCCACAACGGAAACCCCGCAGGAGTAAACATAAAACAGGATTCTTAAAGGAGGGAGACCCCCTGCTTTATTCTTAATTTTTTCAGAAGGCCATGCTCAAAGGGGGTAACGTACCGTGAAGCACTTCTGCAACCACAAAGAGATGCTTTGACTATTCCCAAGTTTATTTACAGAGAGTATTAAAGTATGATAGGTAAGGAAATTCCTTAACGAACCTAGCTGACTTGTTGGGACACCCAGGCCAATTACAGTAGAGAGGGAAGTATGCCTATCATCAGGAGAGTACTGTGATTTCTAACATGAAAGCTGTCTGGCTGTGGTCAGTGATCCAGGGGTGGATGCTGCTGTGCCAACCATGCCTTAAACCAGGAGTCTCCAAACTACGGCCCTCCAGGTGTTCAGGAACTACAATTCCCATCATGCCTAGTCATGTCTACGAATGTCAGAGTTTTACAATGCCTCATGGGAAGTGTAGTTCCACAGCAGCTGGAGGGCCATAGTTTGGAGATCCCTGCCTTAAACAATGCCCCCTCCTGGCCCAAGGACCACCTCTGTATTCAGCCTAACCAGCTTCCACACAGGTCAGTGGTAAGGTCCATCACATAATGACCACCCTTCCTGTCCCCCCCAATATCGCCACCAGATCACTGACCACAGTAAAGCACATGGCAGTTGTAGTGCGGCCTCCCAGACCCCCAGAGGAGACACCCCCCCACTATGCAGAACCTGCAAGAACAACTGAAAAAGCCCCATTCCCATCCAGAGATGCCAGGAAAAGTCAGCACTGATAAGGCTGCATTGATGGGCACTAATCCTTACTTTGCTTCAAAATTCTTTATTTAAAATGTAAGTTTTTTTTCCCTGAAACTTCCCTCTTAACATTAGGGTGCGTGTTATACGCCTGTGCGTGTTATACGCTGATAAATACAGTAATTATTCTAAACATCTGAAATAGTCTGAGTTACTTAGATGAAACATGGGAATACTTATGTTTTTCTGCATATGTCCAGCTGTGGAGTTTTCCCCATCACATCTGGTCTTGTAGACGCAACAGCAAATGTGAGGAAAATGTATTTAAAGTAAATGGAACTCCCATCTTACAGATTTGTCATAGGGACCATTCTCCTCAATTGAAGGTTTTTATCCCACTTAATGCTCTGCTAAGAAAGCCCAAACACTTCATGAGGGTACTTTCACTCTGAGTCAGCTTTGGGGCATTTTAGCGATAAAAATAGTGCTTTTAAAGCGCCTGAAAACTGCCTCACACTGGGGCAGTGCACTTGCGGGACAGGAAAAAAGGTCCTGCAAGCAACATCTTTGGGGCAGTGTGGAAGCGCTGTATACAGGCTTCTACATCGCCCCTGCCCATTGGAATGAATGAGCAGCGCTCATTCGGAAAAACGATTCGAAAGTTCCGCAACACGGGTGCTTTTTTTTGTTTGTTTTTTGTTTTCCAAATAGATTCCTTTAAGCTCACTTACTTTTCCTTCGATTTCCCTTCTAAATGTTTTTTTTCTTTGTCTGAATTTCTCACTTCCTGTTTCTCCTCGGTAAGCTTGCCCCCTGGCTGGGGGTTAGTCAGCCATAACAGCTTACTGAGGAGGAACAGGAAGTGAGAAATTTAGACAAAGAAAAAAACATTTAGAAGGGAAATCGAAGGAAAAGGTAATGCACTGCACAATGCACAAGCTTAAAGGAACCTATTTAGAAAATAAAAAACAAACCTTTACAACCCCTTTAAAAGCGCCCCCCTAGCGGCCGGAAAAGCACAGTTAAAACGGCAATAAAGAGCCACTAAAACTAGTGGTATTTTACCGCTAACGGACCCGCCACCCCAGTGTGAAAGTGCCTTAAATGACATGCAAATTTACTAGTGTGTTCTACTCATTATATGAATAAATAAATATGGGGAGTGGGCATTCCGGGATTCAATGCCTCCTCCTCAACAATTAGGTTTCGTCCAAGTGTTTTGCAAACCAAAAAATTATATTTAATTAATTCTATTTCCACTAATTTGGGTACTGTGGGTAAATACAGTTTGAGGTTAGATCTAGTGTCTACTAGAACACCTACATGAGGACTGTGGTGAATAACAATGTTAGTATATTTTTAGGTATTACAGTTACACTTAATACTGTATTTGTCCCGCGCCATCATGTATTATGACATCTATGATATGACAGTGTCCAAAGTACAGTTCCCAAAACATTTATAGGTCTGTCTTGTCTAAGGCTACTGAGCCCTGCACAATTGCACACACAAAAGATGTATATTTTTCTCTCATACCGGAAGTCCCTACTTCACCATCTGAGACTTCCCTTCCCCAACCTCTCTTTTCATCTTATTGTGATCATCGAACAGGGTTCCATACATTTAAATTTGTTGGGCTAATTGTAGCTGTGAATAAAATGTGGAGCTAAGTTCATGGGGCCAGATTCAGAGAGCCGTAACTCCTGTCTAACTGGTGTTAGACTGGAGTAATTTCAAATTACGCGCGTTTTTTAGCTAGTCGGAAACCTCAAACCATGAATAGACGGCTGCGGGCTTCAATTCGACTGGATTACGTGTTTGTACGCCTTCGGATCTACGCTGCAATAAAATTGCGGCCACTGGGTGGACTTCCCGTCGTTTTCCACGTCGGGGTATGCTAATGAGCTTTTGCCGGCGATCCCCGAAATTACAATCTTCAATCGCAATCTCTTACGGCATCTTTAGTCATCTTTTTTTTGCGTAACACTATACCAGCTTTTTGCAGCCCATGTTAAGTATGGCCGTCGTTCCCGCGTCGAATTTCTACGTTTTCCGACGTCTTTTATTATTTTTGACGTAAAACGTCCGGGAATAGGAATGTCCGTAAACGACGCTACTCAAACAACGAATGACGTAACGACGTGATTTCGCGCAATGCGCGGCAGAAAATTTCTGAACGAAGCATGCGCAGTTCGATCGCCGCGGGGACGCGCCTAATTTAAATGCTTCACGCCCCCAAACGCGTATTTCGATTACGCGGCGAGAAATAGACTACGCCGCCGTAGCGTACGGGCAAAAATCTACCAGAATTCGATGTAGAGCCTGGTAAAATACGGCAGCGTAGAGTATTTCGATTACGCATCGCAAAATTAAGTGTATCTGAATCTGGCCCATGGTGTCTACAACAAAATGGGACCACTCCTCGTAGCCACAAGGCTCAGGGAAATGGATACAACCCATCCTGAACTGAATAAATCAGTTTATGTAGCACTGTGCATACAAATGGTATGAGCAAAAGACTGCGCAACTGTGGTACTGATACCAAGATCTGGCCATCCTAAACAATTGGTGGGCGGAGATTAGGTGGAGGGGTGTAAAGCTCACACTGGTTCCTCCTCTCCCCAGCAGGGCTAGGACAAGGGGTGGGCAGGAATCATGTGAGATGGGGGGAGGGAATTTGTGTTGGGAGGGGGATTTGGGTGGGTGGCAGGGGATAATAATTGTTCTAGGAGGGGACATTTGGGGAGGTGTGCGAGGAGTGCTGATTTGGGGGATTTGTATTGGAAGGATTGATGGGTGAAGAGGATTTGTGCTAGAAGGAGGAATGTGTGGGGTTTGCCACAAGATTTTTTTTAGTAGGGATGATTGGAGGATATTTGTGGTAGGAAGAAAAATTTTGAGGGGGTAGAAGATTTGTGCTAGGAGGGGGAAGTTTTTTTTTTTTGGGGGGGGGGGGTATTTGTACTTGAGGCATATGGGGAGAGAGAGGATTTGAGCTGGGAGAGATGGAGGGGATTTGTGTTAGAAGGGGGTATTTATGCAGAGGGGTGTGTCTGTACTGGGAGGAAGGGGGATTTGTGCTTAGAGGGTATGTATGCATATTAGTGCTCAATTATTATTTTTTTTGGGGGGGGGGGGGGGATTTTTGTTGACACTTAATCAAACGTCTTTGGTGGGGGGTGTAATTTGGCATGCTTGCTCTGGGCTCTAGATGACCTTGTCCCAACACTGCTACCAGGGATCTTGTTTAGGAGCTTTTCAATGTTATGGGTAGAGAGGTAAATATAGAGAATATTTTCTGTCAAGTAAAATTAAATTGTGCGTACCCCAGAATACGAATTCCACCCCCATAACTACACACACGCACACATCTCTTGTTTTAATGACAAATCCTAAATTGAATCTCTGTGACATTGATCATCAATACAAATAAATAGAAAAAACAGCATCAATAACTTGATAGATGGACTAACCTTTCCTTATTTTATCCAAAATAAAAAAAACACTACAGCACATGTAAACACAATTTTATTTTTAGTGTTTTATACATATCAGGTAAGAAATAAACAATGGCAAGCTACCTCTTGTATTAAAATTATGAAATTACTTGCAAGAGAAATATATTTGGTATGAAATAAGCAATATTTTATTAGATATATGCACATTCTATCATGGAGCTTGCATTGTACCACCCAAACTATTAAATATATTAAGTCCTTTCCTATTTTTATTTTAGGTTTTATTTTTCAGGCCATTTTAAATTACTCTCCAACTGTAATATTTGCATTTTATATTGCAAAAAGCATATTGCCCTGTAATATAATCTACACATATATGTGCTCATTTAATATATGTGCCCCTGTGGTCTCCAATATAATGGTAATTACATTTTAGACAAAAGGTAAACAAGGTACTCACCTCAGTGTAGTGTAATCCTTTTTTAGAGAAAGCTGTCATCGGACGGCAAATCCAATGCACTCAAATTCTGCCACAAATGAAATCTTACCATAGCCACAAAAATTCATGAAAAGGACCAGGCCCATTAAAAACCCATACAATTCCCAGAACAGGAAAATTGCCCCTATCTGGCAGTGGAGTAAAAATTTCCCTGACACAGCAGTGAGTTTAATTTAGGATTTGGGGGATTGATGCAGCTCACACTGTCAGAGAAACCATTATCCTTTCACCTGAGAAGAGGCTTACAACACACATGAATATTCATGAGAGGGCTGAATACTAACATGTCTATGAGTTGGTTGTATACCTGGGATCATTACATACCACTGTAAATGCTATAGTAAAGTATAACAAGTGCCTACCTGCCTGATATATACAATAATAACTAAAACATTTTGTACTTTTTTTTTTCCCAGTAAACTTAATCTGTAATATTATTTATTTATTATAAAAAAAAAAAAAAAAAAATTGCAATTAATCTTTAAACATTAGAATGCAAATATTTGTTGCAAGGATAGACTTTTTTTTAGTATGTTTGCAAACTTTCCTTAATTATGATAATTGAAAATTCTAGTAATGTTTATATATAATTTTGTGATTTGTGTAGAATCTGATGTTATCCGGACATAACTTTTTTTTGTATTTCAAGAGAAGTATTTAGTGTATTATTTTACATTACATATCTCATCTTCCAGGATACACCATAATAAAACCCCAATGTAATAAAAAGGAGTAACTAAATGTAATATTTCATCTTTTAGTGTGCACCATAATAATATCCCTAATGTAAAAAAAAGGAGTAAATTAGATTTAATAAATGTAATAAGCAAAAATATTTGTTATTGTTGTATGCTTCTGTTAGCATGTAACCTTGGCAGACAGGAATTGCACAAACTTTGGATTATGCTTACATGAGTTCAGTAATCTGTTCCTTTATTTTGCTTGGTCAGCTTCCAGTAATGCTGTAAAATCCTATTAAGTCTCTCCATTGCTATACCATATATTCTCATCATTATGACATTGACTGTATACAGGAATAGAAGTATGAGCATAGACACTATAAGAAATAGAAATTAAAAACAAAGATATGTTCCTTTATAAATTGTTCATATAATTAGATAGCATATTTTTCAATCCGGTGAACACTTCAGCAATACAATGCTTTACAATATGATAAGGATTAAAAAAGGATTAAAACCTAAAATGCACAAATGAATGTTTAAATATTGTCATATTAATCTGTTGATTCAATTGTCTCTACAAAGATTACAAAGCATTTTTATATACAATTTGCTGTGGAAACTGTTTAAATAAAAATTTGAAACAACGATTACAAAGTCAAACTCATCATCATTACTCAGTATAGTAGGTACACAAAAGACACATACACACACTGGCGTAGCGGGGGGCGTGGGCAGGGGGGGCTCCTGCACCGGGCGAAAAATTGCGGGGGGGGGGGAAATCCTGGCGTCCGTGGAATGCGCCGCCGCCGCCGCCGCCTTAGGAAAGGCCGCGGCTTTGGCTCTAGCTCTGGAGCTGCCGGCCATCTTGTACACCCAGCGGCGCGAGCACTGGTTGGCTGGTGGAACTGTCTGTCTCCCTTGATGTGGGAGTGGCGGGAAACACCAGCCAACCAGGCAGAAGGGCGCGCTGATTGGCCTGGAACATGTGTTTACAGCGCGGCGGCATCTCCATCTCCAGCAAGGTAAGTGGGGGGGGGTCGGTGTAAATCTAAAGGGGTGCTCTGCCTGATCTCCACCTATCCCACCTCAGAGCCTGTCATTTTAGTTAAACTGGGGACTTGTAGTTCTCCATCTTCTCCTGGGGCTCATGGAGATTGGAGAACTACAAGTCCCAGCGGGTTATACATTATCAAACAATAAGGCTCTGAGGTGGATGGGTGTGGATTGCATGCACCTAAACCCCAGGAGAAGATAGAGAACTACAAGTCCCAGCAGGTTATAATATAAGGCTCCGAGGTGGATGGATGTCCGGACACCCATCCATCTCGGAGCCTTATATTATACCTGCTGGGACTTGTAGTTCTCCATCGTCTCCGGGGGCTCAGGTGCATGCGATCACCATCTATGGGACTACAAGTCCCAGCAGTAAGAAAAACTGAACAAAGATGGTGGATTGCATGCACCCGAGCCCCAGGAGACGATGGAGAACTACAAGTCCCAGCAGGTTATAAATAATAAAGCTCCGAGGTGGATAGATGTCTGGACAGTGACAAATGGTGGCACAGTGGTGACAACTGGTGGCCCATGGTGACAATTGGTGGCACAGTGGTGACGATTGATGGCACAGTGGTGACGATTGATGGCACAGTGGTGACAATTGGTGGCACAGTGGTGACAATTGATGGCATGGTACAGTGACTGCATTTGATGGC